>MU869716.1:24317-39915 GCA_036418205.1 Ostertagia ostertagi | reverse complement strand
AAGGTCTAGCAACATGAGGACCTCACATCTCTGCTTGGTCCTCTTTTGAAAAATGCCTGTTGTGAAGAGGAATAATGCCAGAATAAGTAACGAAAGAAAAAGTAAACATAGGTCAGAAATTAGTGCAGAAAGTTGATCTGCCTCAGGGTGTCCACATATTTTGATACAAAGAAAAAAATTTCCATCAAAAATAGTTTGCTAAGTTAGAACGAAATCTTTTGCCGAAAATGTCACTGTAGGTTATCGACCACTAGGAGTTGAATGGTGGAGGTTTCATGGCAGAAAAGCCTTTAGCTGACCCTCTGAGAATCGCTCTCAGGGTGTACTTTTGCTACACTGTATGATATAAACACCGTGTCCCTATCACTTGTTGGAGCGATAAACTCCTCAGAAATTCCTGACTCTGCCAAATGTGGAATGTACTGTTACTTCATTCAGCTTTTCTTGCTGTAATTCGTTATAAGGATTTGATATGTATTCTATTGTATGGAATGATCGCGAGAGATGCCTGCATTTGGGAGACTCACGTACTCAAGATCTCAGGGGAGTTGATTGCATCAAGAAGTGGTAGAGGACACGGTGTAAATAAATACACATATTCAACTGCTGAGTGCAAGGTAAAGAAACCGAAATCAAACTGTGGGTGACCTATCTAATGGGTACTGTACAAATTGTGCAGTTGGAAAACGAGTAGAGGTGCGCATAGCCGGGCATTAGGCTGGCTATATATGAAGCGTCAGTTTTGTCTATTTATCGCGGAATTCAGTAATCTGAAAAACATTCGAAAATTTAAGTCATGTTTGAGATCGGTGAGACGTGGGTCAGATACGTACGTAGCACACGGGCTAGGCAGAACCCCGCTCACATCGTTGGAACATCCACTGAAATGGGCAGTGCCGGTAGCGAATATTTGGAATTTGATAACAAAATATATCGAGAACTAGAAAAATGGGTAGAGATAAGTCTTAGGTTGCTAGATCGAATAGGCCTAAATGCTGTGGGCGGATCGTTCTCAGAGTAGCTATGCTTAGAGGAACGGCCCACAAAAAAGCCTACCTCTACCCTTAGCAAAAAATAACAACTTAGCCGCTTTGCCTCATGAGAATAGAAAAACACTTCTGACACGAGCGTCGGCTGAATAACAAATAACTAGGAAAACAGTGAAAAATTTAAATTCTCGCTGCAATCTGTCCCAACCCCGGCTGTTAGGGAGCTAGCGCGTCCAAAGATGTTGGAACTAAGCTTGGTTCGCTTTACGTTCAACCACTCCAGAGATTCATACGCGACTCCAAATCCTGCCCTGTCGCACTCCAACTTTGTGGCAACAGCACTTCACCCACCGTGTCAGATGCACTCCAGCAGATGAGCTTTTCAGAAACTGTTTTTATTCATGATTTAATTGGTATTGCTCGAAGCTTCACGCGTTATCTTCTACGATCATGTTTGTCACATTCATACGAGAGAAAAATAAGCGTTTCCAAGATGAAAATTTTCTCAGTAAAAAATTTACAACTTGATGATGAGAAAACCTAAAAAGCAGGAAAAAGTGACGTATAAGAGAGTGCTTCAAGTTTCTACACCACACAAAAAGGATTAATGCCCACTAAAAATGGGCGGAGCATTTCAAGTGCACGATCCCCTAAGAATCCGAAGCATTCGGTTTCGAAACGCCCGGAGACAGGGAAAAGAAAGGGTTATGTGTAGAGGAATAGACGGCATTATTACTATTATTGTTTTCAGTTCAAGTTATTATGGGTTGCGAAACTGCTCAGGGACATGGAACGAAGAGTATGGAAGGCTGAAGAGGAAGCAAGAAATGAAGTTGCTCACAGTAAACGTGGTCTGCACCAAATTTGAAATTCCATTAAACTTGTAACTCGCCTTCGAGCCAGCAAGGAGGCAACGAAAAAAGTTGGTAATGGCCGGTGGGTAGAACAAATCAGTCGCTATCGGAGCATCAAAGCGTGCGTATCTGAAACTCAGTGTCGCATTATGCATCAAGTATACCGGAGAACGGTCAAAATGGAGCGAAGACGTTGAAGGGTGAAAATCTAGCCAGACACAAATTCAGCTCTGATCTTTCCCCATGAAAAAGATGAAAATTGTCAGTAAGGAATTTTGAAAAAAAAAACAATAATTTCGAATTTCGAACAGCCTCTCCATAGAGATCAAAAGAACACCCTTCAGCTGGATGCAACTTTTGGCCACAGTAGGAAAATAAGCACCGCATCATAGAAAATCTTTTCGTAGGGTCGCCGTGCCTTTGTCTGAAGTACACCTCTACCGTGGTTAACTGAAAGGACGCACCCGGCAGGTTCAATTATTTCGCTGGTAAATTTCGCGTTCAGCACGGCTCCCCGCCCCTCCCACATGATCACGCTCTTCATATGATATCTCCTTCCAGCTGGAGATTGAGAAATTGATTTTTTTACTCAGATTCCTCGAAATATGGAGAATTGAGGCCTGAGAAATTGTTAAGAAGCGTGCTGGATGCGATCGTAGTAATAGCGCATACGGCACGGTGGCACGTTAGCCTTGTTTCGGACAGCGAGAAGGAGGAAGGCATGAACCTGTTGCACTTTGAACCACCACAACTTCCTAGCAAATGTCTATGCCATCGGAGGCTTTGCTCTCGCGCCTTAAATGAACAGAAATCGGAAAATGAACAGAAATCATGACCACCCCTAGTTTCTATATACCTTTCTAACCCTGTCCTGATGCATCCATACAGGCTTTCTCAGCATCCTCACTACAGCGGTGGTGAGGTACCTCTCGTGGTGTTGCCTAGTGGCAAGCACTCGCTACAGCATGCATGCACTCACAGAGTATTCTATAAACTATCCATGCCGCACTGTTCCATGAGGTGACGGCTTTGTCGAAGCTAGTACTGTCAGCGGCTATCGCTCTCAATAATTGGGAGCTCTCCACGCATTTGATTCTTTCGCCACTGTCGTCTATAATCTGTTCTTTACCCTCTTCAGAGAATCTAAAAAATCAGAAACCTATCCTTGTTCACGTTTAGTTGTAGTATCCATAACATACCAAGATTCATCGAACGTCGTACATGGATGCCACCATGGAATACGCTGGAATTTTTCTTGCGAGGTCGGCTGTGATATGACGAGAGACATAGCGCTGCGAGGAGAGGGAAAACGCGAGATACACGTCGTACGCGAGAGGGCGCAGACGCACGCACGCCTTGTGGTTGAAGGATGGCAGCGGCAGGGTCAACCGTTACGTTGGACCGATATTGGAGCGACGTTGGACCGATGTTCACCGCTCTCCGCGCCGGCATTCACTCTCGCCACCCGCGAGCCGTCTGTGTCTCCGTGCGTACGTTCACTCTCGGCATTACTCTCGTCGTCGCGTTGGACTTTCCATGCGTTGGACTTTGACCCCAACGGACGGTTGACCCTGGGGCCACGGCACACGCAAGGAAAATCCCTAGCGCCCTTGCCTCACATTCACATTTTGAGTCGCAATAATGCGCGGTTCCTTGGCTTGGGGACCAGTCTTCCTCACTCTGGCAGGGAGTATTTCTTTGCACCCCTTCGACTCCTGCCTCTCATGTGAAATCTCATTGCGCTCCCTCACTACGATGATTATTAGAATGGTCCTGCACAGCCGAGAATGGAAATCAGACTCCGCGCAACCGAGTAGAATTCCGCTCCATGTTATACGGAAGAAGCTATGTTTCACCTCACCCTGTTTATGTTTTGTTGTTTGTTATGTTTTAATTCAGCTTCATTTTGGCAGTATATATTGTATCTCAACACTACTGTGAATGATCGTGATACGAGGAGGAGAAACGGTGAAAAACCCAGAAATCGAATTTCCGGTCGAAATATTAGGAAGGAAATTATCTCACCCAGAAAGTTTTGCCACATGCGTGCCATTGTTCTATGACAAAAGCCTATGTAGGTGCAGCTTCGGGTCCGATCTATGGAAGTGCTAAAATATCTACACAATGTGTATTCCCGACGGGATGTTCCACACAGACACCAATCTTTAGGAACCCTAAACAGGGGACGCACAGACAGAAGCATTAAGAAGCTGGAACAAATGCTGCCGCTTCAGGGGGCTGAGGAGGTGATAGTACGATGGAGCAACGTAAGGGCTATACGATAGATGTGGTGTCGTGGTCCAGCCAGTTTCCCTCGAAACGTGGCGAGTTATCTTTGCAATGTGATTTCGGGGTCCTCCGAGAAAGGAGATTTTGAGACTTTTCCAACCGTTCTCCCGCACTGCTGCGGCCAACTTTAAGCTATTCCATGGTTACCTTCGCAATGCTTGTCTGCATAACGTGAAATGGTTCTAAAAACGGGATACTCAGCGAAAAAACAGAACAGGAGGTAAGCAAACCAGCCCTTTTGGCGTTTCGGCTGGGACCGTATGCTGAATGTTGGGGAGGGGATGGGGTCCCCAACGGTCGACGGTTTACTTCAACTCGGTTGGTACGATAGGAGAGTACTGACGCAAGTGGTGCAGCTGGTCCAGCAGCTCCGCCAGAAGGGCTGGTTTGCTCACCCCAGGACTAAGCCTTGGAGAGGGGACGGACCCGTCCTCTCTTTAAGGCTTAGTTCTGAGGTAAGCACCAAATTGTGGCGGTTCTAAGGACCGAGTTGAAGTGGTCCGTCCACCGTCGGGGACTCCATCCCCTCCCCAACATTCAGCATACGGTCCCAGCCGAAGCGCCAAAAGGGCTGGTTTGCTTACGTCAACAGAACAGGGTCACACATGACTCATCTGCACTGGTGACCAACCAGGGAATGTCTTGTCTATACGGTCGCAGAATGAAACTTCTGCAGATGGTCAGGCGTGCTTCTCGGTCATGGTCAGTCATGCATGCTGTTTCCATCGAGGCTTCATTCTGCTACAGTCCATTCCATTCAGGTGTCGACTCATGGAGCGTAGGCTGCGTCCAGATGTTTGCTACAGTTTCCTGCTAATAGCGTCCGGATGCACTTCCTATTCGTTGCGCAAGGGTCCTCATCGAAAGTGACTGGAGGTCCATGATGAGGTCGAACTTTGCAGCTCCTATCGCCTTTGTATGCTATTGAGCCAATAGCTCAGTGCCCGATCAGTAGCAAAGACTGGGCAAACGTAGCGCTGATCTTGCCTACCGCGCTCCTTGCAAGGTTCTTCTTAAAAGTTAAAGTTCTGCTATGCTCTCTCTTCTCGGACTTCTCTACCGCTCTCCGCGCTCACATTATCTCTCATCTCCCTGCCGGCCTTTTGAACTTCTCCGCAGCGTAGAGCAAAAGGCTCGTATTTCCTGTGTATTTCACGATTTTTTTCCTTTTTTCTCCACTGGCGGTCCACCTCCCACCCTACATCACATTTGAGTGGAATTACCTCATAAATTTAGGCTTGAATCTTGCCTTTAATTACCCCTTTGCGCACTTAAGCTTCTGAAGTCATCCTGGCTGAAGGTCCTGATGTGTTCTTCAACATATTAACTTATTTCATCATGAAGCTAATTTGACATGAAGAAAATTGAATTTGAACCAAAATCGGCCAGAAATTATGGGTCAACCCAATAGTTTCTAAGATGTTTCCTGCTGAAGAACACCACAACTCTTGTGTTATAGCGGATTCGCTTTCAGTTTATACGCCGAATAAAGCGATAGGGCATTGCTTGGAGAATGCACAATAAGGTGCTAATCTCAACAAAAGGAGATGTTGTGCACTGTGTGACTTTAGACCCGTCTCTAATATTTCGAGTAATCTTCCCTGAGGTTGAGGCCAGAAGGTCATAATCCTAACAATAAAGCTGCAATTTCCCAATGCTCACCATTTCTCAAAGGCATCAAAAATTCGCAAGCAGTTTGAGGGTTTCTGAGACGACGGCTAGAAGGGGCTCTGAGGTTAGTAGATGAACGTAGCACGGTGTAGTTTGTGGTATGTATAGTAAGCAGTCACTTCAAATTTTCATCTTCCGTAGCGGACTTAGATGTCCGAGTGACTCGCCGTTTGTATGTACCAAGCGAGGGCCGAGCTATGGGCGATCGTAATCGCCCGTCGCTCGAACTTTAGCAATGGCAATTGCTCCACGATCGCGTTGAAAGAGCGATTGCCGAATGTCGGCCGAGAGCTCGGCGCAAATGCCGACTCTAGCGGACATAAAATGGAGAAAATTTTAGACAGAAAATCACAAGACGTCACCCTCACATGTGTAACTGCAGCCAACATTAATTTAACTTTCTTCAAGAAGGGAAACAGACGTTACAACGCAAATCTCAATTCTCTCAATTCGATGAACCGTGTTCCTTGACCGATATTTGCAGAGTGTGATTACCACCCAATGAGGCATGCCAAACTATTCGACCGATGAACACTGAACAAAATGGAACAGCAGTCCCTTACATTCAGTTTTCATTTCATAAATCTTGTGACTTGATGTTAAAGAAGAATCAATAAAATACCTTGGAATGGATAAACACCTATTTTCCACTTTTCCTAACACATTCTGCTCAGAAAACATTCGCGTGGTACGTGTTCTGAGCATCGAAAGTGTCATGCAGGCAGAAAACAAAGTAAGCTGTTCAGTCTCGATGCGCACCGCAACTGCTTTGCGTATCGTAGTAGCAGTGCGAGTATTCTTATAGGACTAGGATCTGATGCGAAAAATTGCCGGGTCATTTCTCTGCGCCGTAAGTGATTTCGAAATGCTTGCCAAGTGAATCGAATGAATTTCGCTGGAATGAATTCTTCAAACTCACGATCAGTAGGAAACGCACAGATTACGGCTCTGTTCCTCAGTGTTGTCTTTTAGAACCATTATATTTAGTTGGACTCAACCAAACTAAGATTCAGCCCTAATTCGTCCACGCAATCAAGCGCGCCATTGAGGAGTGAGTGCTACGAACTTCGCTGGGAATTGAAGCCGAGAGACTTCTCTACAGCTGTTGGCCTGTCGCAAATTCCATGCTATTATACCGGCGGAGTCTCCTAGAATGATACACCCTTCCTCGTTCACCATCTTAGGGATTCCAATCAGTGGAACAGGCAAAGTTAAGAGAAGCGACTTGAAATTTGCAAGGCGGACTCTGGCTAAACGAGCTTATCTTTGTTCACAACACCGTAGTAAAGCTTTGCGCTGTTCTTTGTCAAGAAGCCCAGGGTCAGACTGCACTGAATTTTCCGCTTGTGTTCACTGAAACCTGACCTATCTTAGTATCTATCATTCAACGGGCTGTGGCTTGTAGTCGCAGTGGTACTTGAAAGTCTGCCTCCCTTTCGCAAATTACCAATGCCTTGATACCTTTGGACGTTGTGATGTGTACTTCAATTTACCTCCTTCTCCTTCCGTTGGCCAAATACGACCATCTTGTTTTTCTTTGCGCAACCGGCGGCTGACCCTGGGTGAGTAGGGCAGGGGTTTCGGCGATTGAAAAAAATCCACGTTAATGACTTACACGTAGCTGGGAAGATCTATAAGGAAGGGAATACCTGCTACGCCAACTGCACCGCTTGTAAGGCGCAGAAAAATCTTGCAAAACTATCTAGGATTTTTTTCTGACCGCATGGGAGATCTACTCACTCCCCCCATCGCTCAGCTAGTCACCAGGCATGCATCAGACCAATGCAGTACAGCCTGGTTGGCCCTTCGAGGAGTTGGGGCAGGGTCAACCCTGCGTTGCGCAAATTCCCAAATTTTTACGACCCCCTTCCTTTTCGGGGGTATCGGTACGACCCCCCATATTAACTATCATGTCTTTCACATAATTTAATGCTCATCATGCTCATCAATGATGGCAGTCACCAACATGGAGAAGTGGTGGACCGTGGTCAATCCGCGCGCTCTGTCTCGCTCAGAGGAGGAAATCGAGGCAAATGAAGTTTTATTCATTAAATAGAAGGAATTTCCAAATTTTTGCGTAAACCAATACATCATTTTAATCGTAAAGATTTCTACTTTCAGAAACCCACCAGGATTTTTTCGATCTCTCAACTTTCCTTACCTTATAATCTGAAAAACTAAACCTTGTAGCAATTACATTGCAATCCAAACCCCTTCCATTCAGAAGGTTATATTTTCTTTCACAAGCTGTTTCATGAAATCGGACACCAAAATTTTGAAAATATAAATAGTTTTCTTCCTGAGGAGTATTTGAAATGTTGTGGATGTTCAGTATTTCAAAAAATCGTGCCGTTGTTCCGTTTTCTGTGCAGCACACGCGAGTTTTTGACATTCAAACATTCATAACTTTATTCATCTTTCAACTTTTTGCAAATGTCTAAAGCTAGTTAGAAACTAGAAGATTAGAGCTTTCGGACAAGCACCTGAAAATTCAAAAAAATTAGTCCGTTGTTCCGTTCTTGGGTGGTTTGGGGTCCGATTTTTGAGAAGGCGCGAGTTTTCGACATTCAAACGTTAATAACTTTCTTCATACTCAACATTTTGCAGATGTCTAAGGCTAATTAGAAACTAGAGGATTAGAGCTTTCGAATAAGTGCTAAAACTTCTTGAAATAATCACTCGCTCAAAAAATAGTCCCGTTGTTCCGTCAATTCCACCTTCAAGCCTTTTTCCTGGACCGCGACTATGCAGTCTTTAAAGGCCCATAACTTCCTTTGAAATTAATGTGATGAGAAGCGGTAAAGATTGTTGGAATCCACTCGAAGAGTACTTCATAACAACTGTGAAATTTCCCTGAAATTCCTTCTTCTGCCTCAATTTTCCTACGGCGTCTCTAGAACTCAATTCAGCAAATTCGCTACACTTTGTTTCGCTTAGATTTTATTTGAAAGCATCAAAACTCTCTTCAGAAAGTTTGTCTGCTTACGGCCGCTGACAGAGGAGGCGTTTTTATGGAAAACGCCTGCTCGGGTATACGCCGTGCACCTATCTGTGGGCAGAATTCGCACTCGCATTTGAAAGTCTTCTGTTTTCCTGAAGAAGGTGTTAGTATCCTGATTGAGTTGCATTGTGCTGTTATATGGCACTCTTGTTTCACTTTCCCATGAACTGCTCTACACTTTGTTCTCCTCGGGATTTCAGGAATGTTTCATCATCGAAGACAGACCATGTTTTTGCACTACACTGTAACAAAGTTTTTGGCTATTGTCTATTGTACTCTTGATCTATGCCGCGGAGCAAAAGCGCCGTCCGGATAGCGTCGATTAAGGATAATAAGCTGATGGTGAGACTTATAGTGCTCTGCATGCTTTAATGCTCCCAAGGAGCTCAAAGTGCACTCCCGGACACTGCACTTTTCAAGCCGTCTTGCAGCCCGTTTGTGGATACGACCCCCTCCCTTTTCGGTCGGCTGAATACGACCCCCTCGTTGTTCTTTGCGCAACGCAGGGTTGACCCTGATTGGAAGAGTAGCGGAAACCGAACCGTACATACATGGACAGTCGGGAGCTTTATTCTACCTATATATGTTTATCATAGGCAGCTAGCAAGTAAGATGAAGAAGAGTATGCAGCAACGACAGGAACACACTTTTTTTGAATAACATGCATCAAATTTGCATATCAAATAATTTTTTCATGAGCAAGAAAAATGACTATACTTACGCTCACCTTCTGAAACGCTTCCACTGTTCTTTCAAGCCCGAAAGCAGCACGAACCTCAAAACGTGCTCCACATTCTACCACGGACTGCGGTGAAAAGAGTTAACCCCCCCCCCCTCATCATGGACCGTGTAAGTATCACTGAAGAACTGGCAGATTGCAATGGAGGTCCGCCTACAGTGGCTAAGCTCCTTTCCCGGAACTTCTAATATTTTAATCAAGTCTTTGATGCTGGACTTGTTGAGAGATGCTGCTGGTAGTGTTTTGCTAGTATTGTAACACATTTTAAACTTATGAAATTTTTATTAGCGACATGTTATTCTCAACAGAGATTACATGTTTTTTTGCAGTTGGCTTTCGCAAGACCAATTCTGCCAGGATCAGTTGAAGGTGCACCAGCCCCAGTTCACGTAGTTGGCGCAGGTCGTAGGATTGTGGCGGTCCTTGCACTCCTGAGAGGCGATTTTCATTCAAAACAAGAGCAAAGCTATTGCTAGACACCTGAAGGCTCTAAACCATTGGAACGTACGTTTTCAATATCTGCTTGAGTAAAGGTGCTGAGGAGCATGAGAGCGATGAGCACGTAGAAGAACATCGTTGTCACCAGAACAGGAATGTCGTGTCCACATTTCGCCGACCTTTTATATCATCATTTATGTGCTGTTTGGTGTATTGAGCTATCTGATGTCTCTTCTCAAGTACTAAAGAATTTTTTGCTATTCCCAATGTATTATATGTTATGTTTGTGCAGGACTACTGTCAAATCCAATATGTTCACTAACAGTATTGCTCTGGTTTCATGATCCGCCAAAGTAGAACAGAAACAACGCTCCCGATTACACGTTCGGAAATGGGTAAGCCGACTGTGAGTGTATTTGAAGCTCAAGCCTCTCTGATAAGATGCGTCAGCGAAAAATAGAAACGAAACGCCATAATTTCTTGCGATTGCTAATACCTCTCATCATCGGTGAACCGCATATATACATAAAACGATCTGGAGGCAACTTCTCACGTCGGTAGGACGCCGGAGACCACGCATTAATCCCTATCGTATGCGCCCAAATTACGAGGAAGTTGTGTGAATAACCGAAAAGATGAAAAGGTTTGGAAAGATACGGTGGAGCAAAGGGTAAAAAATAAGCATGGAATAACGCTTGAATGTAAAAAAGGCAGACGGCTCAGACCGGATTCCTCAGCACCGTGTTTGCGGAACGCAGGATGCTCAAGCATTAAGTGCTGGCAGAAGGGGGCAACAAAATAGCGTAGAAGTCTGGGTTTCTGATTTCGATAATTTCTGAAGTCGTATAGGAACGAATGCAGACGCACACATGCTGGACAAGAAGGAATCACAATGAGTGGAAATAGCTCCGCATATATTGGGAGCGATCTACCCCTGGCAGTAGCGTCGATCAGGCAGTGAACTAATGGAACAGTGCGGCATGGATGAAATGGAGTGAGTTCAGTAGAATCCTCTGTGATAAGCGATGCTAAAAAACGCTCAAATGGAAGCGAAATATCCTCATTGGTCAGCACGAGGCTGCTCAATGTAGATGGACTACACGGCAGCCTACAGGCGGTTTAAGGTCCCAGTGTGCACTTAATCTTTCCTACTTATCGGAGTTGTGTAAGGATTTGGAAAACTGTGGCTGGCTTGATAATGGTTCTATTGAATAGAATGGATAGGCAGAAGCAGAAACATGTGTTTCGTTTCTCGTTTTCGCTGACACTTCCTCAGAGGAGGCTGACTCTTGAAACACCTCATCGCAACCCATTTTTCGAATGTGCTAAAAACCGGTGACGTTGTTTCTTGCTTCATTTTTTAAACCGCGCTACACAAAATAGAGCAAATACTTGATTACTGAGACTGTTGCATTTGACACGTTGGATTTGAGCAAAATAACTTGTCAGTGCATGTGGATATAAGGAAAAAAAACTTCTCCGGTTGGTATAGTTTGGAAGGAGACACCAGATAACTGAAAACATCAAACAGCCCCTAATTGATAATATTTAAGGTCGGCAGATTGTGAACATGGTATTCCGATCCTGGTGTCAACCGCAAACAACGATGCTCTTTCCACGTGCTCATCGCTCTCATGCTTCTCAGCACCATTGCTCAAGCAGATATTGAAAACGTACGTTTCAATGGCTTAGAGTTTTCAAGGAAGATAGCTTTGCTCTTGTTTCTGAATGGAATCGCCTCTCAGGAGTGCAAGGACCGCCACAATCCCTACGACCTGCGCCAACTACGTGAACTGGGGCTGGTGCACCTCAACTGATCCTGGCAGAATTGGTCTTGCGAAAGCTAACTGCAAAAAAACATGTAATCTTTGTTGAAAGCATTATGTTACAAATAAAATGGTCGCAATACACTCTCGACATATGTCATAAATAGTACTGGTTAAACCTTCAACGATATAAGTATACAGGTCCACATTCACCGATTTCATTAAAGCCTGGAGAGTTTCGAATGAAGGGCAGCAGAAGCTGACGTATTCTGTTATTAAGCGAGCCTCAACCTCTTCATTTCTGCATGTTTCAGTTGCGTTTGCGAGCATTGTAAATGTTCGCGTTCGACAGAACTACATCTTGAAAACGGAAAAAAGTGTTTAAAGGTGCGCATTACATAACATGAGCGCACCAACTGGTCCTTGGTAATAGCGAAAGGAATGGTCAAAAAGAATAGCTAGAACAGTTTTGCTTTTAGGCTTGATCCTCTTTATTATAGAGTTTCTTTAGATTTTCCTTTTCTCAGAAGGCGCGTTTTTATCTCTAAGTAATCAGTCGTTAACAGTTTTCTTGCGGTTACGTATAATATGTATGTCTTCAGTTTCTTTCGCCTTAATTATAGGATGAATCAAGAGTATCTGCTGCAGCTTTACAACGTCACTTCAGTCTATCTAAAAATTACGGTCCGATGGCAAACCTTTCTACCTCACACTCAAGGATTTTGAAGCAGTTCAACCAATTTATTGTGAACAGTTCTCGTTACAGCTGACTTCGGCCAGTAAGGAGCGAGGAGGGTCGAGATATCAGCATACACTTTTGGTATCAGATTTAAAAATAATTGATCATGTGGAAGACGGCAGCGAAAGACGAGCAGCTCCAGAGACGGAAGACCGACATCAACTCACAGACGTGTGGGTATCGGACGTTCAGCGTTAACGCTTAATCAAAGCTTTGATGCTGGAGCTGTTAGAATAATGTCGGAACTTGGATGTACTTAGGAGGCATCGGCCAACGGCTGAGCAGCTCAATAGGGCTCTGAAAATGTCGGCTGAGTTTCTTCTCCTGAAGTGGTTGTATTTTTGTTGTGGATGGCAACAGATTCAAAGCGCTGATTTCGAAACGCGCAACACTGAGAACGGTTGTTCCATGCTGGCGGTTATTAATCACATTGAACAATCACTCCTGCCCAGAAGTGAGCCGAGAGCAAACGTTACGAACGAACGCAAACGTTGACCCAGTGTACTACGTCGTGTATGGCACTGTGTACGTTGAGGGCCAAAAAGGATACATACTTCCATTATTCGATTCACAGTCCTGTGGAGTGTGCCCGTGCACTGAAGCTAACAACTCGCTTCTTTCAATCAAGTATCATCTCTTATCACTCCATGTGTAATTTATCCAGAACGCTGCTTCTTTAGTCTGCGCGACGTATTTGCCATGAGATTAACTGAACCCCATGTGAAGTGGTTTTTTTTCAACTATCCGCATATATCGCATGGGTTGGCCGGCACGTGGCGACGTCGCCAAACGGTGGAAACAAGGAAGGAACTTGGATAGGAATAATGAACTTTCTTAAGGTTGAGTCACATATCTCGCCCAAATTTTTGAATGTTTGCCTTAGGATTATCTTCAAATCAGCCAGCGAAGGTAACCCAGGTGATATAAAGCTACCTAGCTTTGCTTGAGAGGAGTCTGAAGAAAGCGATTACGATGTAGAGGGAGCGCATCGGTGAAATGCACCATACGAAGGTTGGCTGCTAGGGAAGTGAACTGTGGCGCATTTCACGGCGAAAGTTGCCCTACTTACTGAGCACTGCTTGAAAGGCGCTCCGCCCAAAAGCGTTCCGTTTTCGGTTTTTGCCGAACGATTCTCTGAAAGAAGTTACAAGGAATTCTTCTCACTGTGGCTATCTTACTGTGGCGCCTTCTCGGAACTCCCTTTAGGGAATCGCTCGGCAAGAACCGAAAGCAGATTGGAGCTCAACCTTGCAAGAAGCGTGCATCGTACTTACATTTGGCCGGACCGACTAATTGATCATTCCTTGTCAATTGGCAGTTTGCATGAGCTGCATGAGCTATGTTGCCAGCAGCGGCACAACTGGAGCGACTTGACTGAAACATGAACTGGCCTGATACCGTCGGCCGCCTTAGCCGCTGCCCGTACTCGAGCGAAAATCAAGGGAATGGTTCAGCAAGAGGGAGGGCTTCCGTATTGCCTTTTCTTTTCGGATTTCATTGTTTAGCTTACCGTTGCTGTACTATTGAGCACTCCCACGTTCCTTCTAAATTCATTCAAAAGCTATCGTGATCGCTGCCTTTAAATACGGAGGTGTGTGTCTTTACAGCACATATGGGTGACTGCACGTCAATCCCGAGGAACAAGCCTCACGATGAGGTAGAGTGGGCGCTGGTTGTGTTGCCAGGTGGAGCGCGATGGCGCGTGAGTCATTTTTAGTGGGCGTGAAAGAGGCTTCGATACATACCAACATTTTCATTCAGCGAACCGCATATGTACTTAGCTGGTATGGATTATTCGTGCTCTCCACTCGCCATACGGAGAAAATGGCTCTTTCATAACAGCACGCTTCGGCGTCGGTGATTTTGTTAGCATTTCCCGCGTTGCCTTTTCGTAGTCGAAGAACTTATGAGAGGATCAAGCCGTCAAATGAAGGCTTTGTCTGAGGGCGCGCAGTATCGCGGACTAGATCACATTGTGGAAAAGTCATCGTAACTCGTTTTACTCTCTTAGTGTAGAGGAAATTCAGGCGTATGGCACTGAATAGTGTGTGGAACTATCCTGCCTCTTCAGAAAGGCCTCTTTCACCACTTCGCACACGTCGTAACCTCTGAACAACTCGCTAGAGCTCAGAACTCGCCGATTCCACATCCATCCTACATGTCCAGAATAACTGATATTTCGCAAAGAAGTAATCGTTTGAAGTTCAGCAGATCCGCTTCTCCAGTTTCTAACTTATTTTCGATCAGTAAACACGCTCCTTTGTCAGTACGTCAATACATGCGACTAAACAAATTCAGAACGGGATCAATAACGCTTTTATTTACTGTGAGCGTTAGAACTCTCTGTTAATAAATATATGTCAGAGGATGGAAAAAGAGTGCTTGAAAAAGTGAGGCGACGACCGTGGATTCATTGCTGTGAATGCTTTTGTGAAGTTACTCTTGTGAAGGTCTCACTAGCAGTGTGGTTACCTTCACAGATACATTCATTCAATGTAATTCTAATAATATTTACTTCGGGCCCATTCCGGTAAGAAGGGCACTCTATCTACTAGTAACGGAGATACGAATAACGTGAAAATGAAGAGTTTTGTGAAGCTCCCTCAAATTCCATAGCTATTCTCCAAGGCAGCCACACACATCAATATGTGTGCTCCCGAGAATCTCATCATCGAAAAGCACTGTTTATAGGTAATTGGCTGAAATGTGTGTATATTAGGCGCAACAATAGCGCGAAGTTGATGACGGATGAGAAAATATTTTGTAATTAGACCGCTGGCTCTTATTACCGTCCATCAGTAAACACGCTCCTTTGTCAGTACGTCAATACATGCGACTAAACAAATTCAGAACGGGATCAATAACGCTTTTATTTACTGTGAGCGTTAGAACTCTCTGTTAATAAATATATGTCAGAGGATGGAAAAAGTGAGGCGACGACCGTGGATTCATTGCTGTGAATGCTTTTGTGAAGTTACTCTTGTGAAGGTCTCACTAGCAGTGTGGTTACGTTCACAGATACATTCATTCAATGTAATTCTAATAATATGTACTTCGGGTTTATTCCGGTAAGAAAGGCACTTCATCTACTATTAACGAAGATACGGATAAC
>MU869716.1:8684-22317 GCA_036418205.1 Ostertagia ostertagi | reverse complement strand
GCTAGGTTATCTTTCGCTGGTACGAAGAAAGAGCTACACGGTGGGGCTGGAAGAACTGCTAGCCCAAAGGTCTCCAATTTTTTATGAATATTTCCGAAAGGTGGGGTCGAATGACCTCAGAAAAAAGCAGACTTTGTCTTGCTTTCAGATAGAACGCGTCGCCATTATGCTGTCGACGTTTGCCTTATTCACTGACTCTAGTATTACTAGGCGGCGGTTCCCAGCGCAGGTCCCTTCTGTGCTCCACTAAAATCTCAGAAGTGTCGGACATACAGGTCCGACAGAGGTGGTTGGGCTTTTGCTGTCAGAACTCCCGAATCTTTTAAGCTAGGCTACTGCTCCTTGTGATTTGCTAGCACACTCCACCCACTTCACAACACTGGTGAATACGCAGGATGATCACTGAGAGGAAGTGTGGGAAACCAGAGGGAACATGGCGATTCCATATCGTGTTTGGGCAAAGATTCCAGAAAAATTGAAGTTTAAGCCTCGGAAGGCAACATGTGAATGGGCTGACTAATTGCTCAGGTAGGACAATGTGGGTACTACTTGGCAAAACATGTTTCACGCCTTCAAGATTTTTCTTGGAATTTATAGCAATAAATGTAAAGTGATTCACTAATTATGGGACAACCTAATATTATAGGACCCTTTTATAAGCATGAATTGCGCCAACAGTTCCGCGAACGTGAAGAAGTTTCGCGACTTTGGTTGTAAGCGGAGGCCGGAGCATTAAAGGCAGAATTCACGATGAAAGTTGAAAATTGGAAATAAGGGTAGAGGTGGTCAGTGGAGCAGGGATGAAGAAGAAACCATTTGAAACGGCCCGAAACCCGAGAAATGGGACCCCTTCCTTGCCCGTTGATTTGCGCATTGATGCGACTCTCATCGCTGTGCCCTCTTCAACACTACGCTCTCTCTGCTATCTAATCACTCGCCACGTATAGACCTGCGGCGAGTGATTAGATAGTCGGTGGGCGTACCCGCCAATCGCGTTAAGAGTGAACCGCTAGATGGAAAATCTGGGACCAAAAGTGTATGCTGATATCTCGGCCCTCCTCGCCTTACTGGCCGAAGTCAGGCTGGAACGAAACTGTTCAAAATTGGTTTTTGGAAATTTCAAAATCCTTGAGTGAGAGGAAAAGGTTTTGTCATGGTAGCAGCAATTTTAGATAGAGCTGAAGTGGCGTGTAAAGCTGCAGCAGTTCTCTCGGAATTAATCCATAATAAGGCGGAAGAAATCGAGACATACATATTATACATAACCGCAAGAAAACTGTTAACGACGTGATACTTACCATTAGTGATAAAAAGCGCCTTCAGAAAAGGAAAATCTAGGGAAACTCTATAATAAAGAGGATCAAGCCTAAAAGCAAAACTGTTCTACCTAATGTTTTTGACCACTCTTTTCGCTGATACTAAGGACCAGTTGGCGCGCTCATTTTGATGTAATGCGCACCTTTAAACACTTTTTCCGTTTTCAAGATGTAGTTCTGTCGAACGCGAACATTTACAATGCTCGCAAACGCAACTGAAATGCGAGAAATGGAAGAGTTGAGGTTCGCTATAACAGATTACGCAGCTTCTGCCTTCATCGAAACTCTCCAGGCTTTAATGAAATCTGTGAAAGTGGACCTGTATACTTATATCGTTGAAGGTTTAACCAGTACTATTTATGACATATGTCGAGAGTGTATTGCGAACCATTTATTTGTAACATAATGCTTTCAACAAAGGATTACATGTTTTTTTGCAGTTAGCTTTCGCAAGACCAATTCTGCCAGGATCAGTTGAGGTGCACCAGCCCCAGTTCACGTAGTTGGCGCAGGTCGTAGGATTGTGGCGGTCCTTGCACTCCTGAGAGGCGATTCATTCACAACAAGAGCAAAGCTATCTCCATGAAAACTCTAAACCATTGGAACGTACGTTTTCAATATCTGCTTGAGTAAAGGTGCTGAGGAGCATGAGAGCGATGAGCACGTAGAAGAGCATCGTTGTTAACGGTTGTCACCAGGATCGGAATACCGTGTTCACAATTCGCCGACCTTTTATATTATCATTTAGGCGCTGTTTGATGTATTTAGTTATCTGGTGTCTCTTCTCAAATACACCAAAATTTTTTTACTATATCCAAATGTATTACATGTTATGTTTGCTCAAGACCACTGTCAAATCCAATATGTTCAGTAACAGTCTTGCTCTGTTTCGTGAGCCGTTAAAATGAAACAAAAACAACGTCACCGGTTTTTAGCACATTCGAAAATGGGTTGCGATGAGGTGTTCCAAGACCACCCTCCGAAACGAAACACATGTTTCTGTTCTGCCTATCCATTCTATTCAATAGAACCAAGCCAGCCACAAGCCAGCCACAATTTTCCAAATCCTTACACAACCCGATAAGGTAGGAAGATTAGTGCACACTGGGTGCCTAAACCGCCTGTAGGGCTGCCGTGTAGTCCATCTACATTGAGCAGCCTCGTGCTGACCAATGAGGATATTCGCTTCCATTTGAGCGTTTTTTAGCATCGCTTGTCACAGAGGATTCTAGTGGACTCACTCCATTTCATCCATGCCGCACTGTTCCATGAGTTCACTGCCTGATCGACGCTACTGTCAGGGGTAGATCGCTCCCAAGATATACGGAGCCCTCCACTCATGTGATTCTTTCGTCACAGTCGTCTGCGATCCGTTCTGTACCCTCTTCAGAAATTATCAAAATCAGAAACCCAGACTTCTACGCTAACTTGTTGCCCCCTTCTGCCAGTACTCAATGCGTTGAGCATCCTTCGTTCCGCAAACACGGTGATGAGGAATCGGCTTAGCCGTCTTGCCTTTTTACTTCAAGCGTATTCCATGCTCCATTTTTTACCCATTTGCCCACCGCTTCCCAACCTTCATCTTTTCTACTTATTCACAAAATTCCTCGTATTTGGGCGTACTGAGATAGATGCGTGGTCCCCGCGCCTACCACGTGAGAATTTGCCTCCATCAAACGTTTAATAATGGTTTGATCGAATAGAATGGATAGGCAGACGCAGAAATATGCGTTTCGTTTCTGATTTTCGCTGACGCATCCTCAGAGGAGCTGGGCTTCAAACACCACATCGCTACCATTTTCGAACGTACAATCGGTAACGTTGTTTCTGTTCCACTTTGACGGATCATGAAACAGAGCAATACTATTAGTGAACATATTGGATTTGACAGTGGTCCTGCACAAACATAACATATAATACATTTGGAATAGCAAAAAATTCTTTAGTAGTTGAGAAGAGACATCAGATAGCCAAATACACCAAACAGCACATAAATGATAATATAAAAGGTCGGCGAATTGTGGACACGACATTCCTGTTCTGGTGACAACGATGTTCTTCTACGTGCTCATCGCTCTCATGCTCCTCAGCACCTTTACTCAAGCAGATATTGAAAACGTACGTTCCAATGGTTTAGAGTTTTTATAGGAGTGTCTAGCAATAGCTTTGCTCTTTCGCCTCTCAGGAGTGCAAGGACCGCCACAATCCGACGACCTGCGCCAACTACGTGAACTGGGGCTGGTGCACCTCAACTGATCCTGGCAGAATCGGTCTTGCGAAAGCTAACTGCAAAAAAACATGTAATCTTTGTTGAAGAATAACATGTCACTAATAAAATTCACAAGTTTAAAATGTGTTACAATACTAGCAAAACCTCCAGCAGCATCCCTCAACAAGTCCAGCATCAAAGACTTAATTAAAATATTGGAAGTTCCGGGAAAGGAGAAGCTAGGCAGCCTGTAAGCAACCTCCATTGCAATCTGCCAGTTCTTCAGTGATATACACGGTCCATGATGAGGGGAGGTAGCTCATTTCACCGCAATCCGTGGTAGACTGCGGAGCACGTTTTAATGTCGTGCTGCTTTCGGGCTTGAAAGTGAACAGTGGAAGCTTTTAGAAGGTGAGCGTAAGTTTAGTCATTTTTCTTGCTCAAGAAAAAATATTTGATATGCAAATTTGATGCATGTTATTCAACCAAAGTGTGTTCCGTCGTTGCTGCATACTCTTCTTCATCTTTCTTGCTAGCTGGCTATGATAACACAAAGGTGAATTAAGTTCCGACTGGTCAATTTGTCGGTTCGTTTCTGCATCCTTACAACTCCTCGAAGCCAACCAGGCTGTGCTGCATTGGTATGATGCATGCCTGGTGACCAGCTGAGGGATGGGGGAGTGGGTAGATCTCCCATGCTGTCAGAAAAAAAATCCTAGATAGTTTTGCAAGATTTTTCTGCGCCTTACAAGCGGTGCAGTTGGCGTAGCAGGTATTTCCTTCCTTATAGATCTTCCCAGCTACGTGTAAGTCATTAACGTGGATTTTTTTCAATGATCGCCACAAACCCCTCCGCTACTCACCCAGGGTCAACCGCGGTTGCGCAAAGAAAACCAAGATGGTCGTATTTGGCCAACGGAATGAGAAGGAGGTAAATTGAAGTACACATCACAACGTTCGGAGGTACCAAGGCATGGAGTTGCAAAGGGAGGCAGACTTTCAATTACTACTGCGACTACAAACCACAGCAGATTGAACAGCGCACCCCAGAGTGAGACTTTTCACTACGATAGGTCAGGTCCCAGTGAAACAAGTGAAAAACTCTCTCAGAGGAAATTCCACGCTTCAAAACAAAATCAAAGTGGCGGGAAGTACAGCGAAACCTCTAGAGTCCTAATAAAAACCTCTGTCAAAAGAAAGGCTTTCCTTTTGAGATATTCTACCATACTCTATGAAGTATTGGTTCTTTTAATTACCTTGCTTCTTACCGCTTTTCAATGTACCGATTCTTGGGAAACCTACGACCACTTGAAAGTTGGAAACTCACGTATAAGGAGAATAGCCTAAAAAGCACAGAGGGAAGAAACGAAACAACGAGACTATTTTCGAAAGAGTAGCCATTTGAAAGAAATTGGACATTTTTTTAAAGCGTCGGTCTTCTTCATATTAAGTTCCTAGAAGACGGAACAGGCCCGAATAAAAACAATTGCTGCTTTCTAACTATTACTATCATGCCTACCTCCACGCAAAAATTTGGTAATTTCTTTCATTTAATGGGTGGAATTTTGTCCTCCGAGGGAGTCATACATAGATGATGGGCATAAAAATATGTAAACGATAAAATAGCTAAAACAGAGGGGAGGGAAGTCGTACTGATACCCTCTGGGAGGATGGGGTCGTGAAAATTTGAAATCTGTGCCACGCATGGTTGACTTTGTCTAAATTGTTGGAGCTAGGATATTTACAAAAGCGCTCGATAGTTTCTGGTCACAATAAGCTCCCATGAAATTGTGACAGGCATAGGCGGCTGATTTCTTCAAATCTGACAGCAGGAAAATTAGAGGTGCATTTTCAAGACACCCATTTGTAACCAACTGAGGAAATTATGCAACTGCCTCAAGCTGGAGTAATCACGGTGGACCTTTTGATGGAATCGTCCTACGGAGAGACATGTCTGGGTTCTCATCAAAGGCAATACCTTAGCTGAATAGAAAGGTAGCAAAAAGAATGGAACAGAGACGTTAATTTTGATAATAATCCAAATAATTAGCTAGACCATCACAACATGACTTACCGGGGCCAGCCGGCCGATGACTTGTACATCGGCTGGCCCCCGCAAGTCATTGTATAGGCCACATCGCATTCAAACGCCACTACGAATGTACAAATGGAAGTAGAATGCGTGCCGCATCCCAAAAGGGATTGATCAACGGCAAATGCTTTCTTTATCCTTTTATCACAACTGCCGGCTATGAAGAACTTACACGAGCAAACTTTTTGGAAGCGTTGATAAAAACGGTTTTTACGTTCCACTTCCGTCCCAGCCCACCGTGGCAGATACGGTTCAGGAGGGGAACCTTCCCTTGGCTGTTTCTCCTCAGTAATTCATCCTTTCCGCTCGAAACTGGAGCCAACCTTATGTTGGCCGAAGTGCCAACGAGATAGTCGTGTGCACGATGGTCAGCAGTGGAAACTTGACGATATCGATGTTGAACTATAACTCTGGCAAAAAGAAGACGCCGAAACGTTCGCTCTATAAAGTTTATCAACATTTCGGTGACTTCAAATTACACAAAGAAGATATTCATCATGTCAAGAGTGTAAGGAACCGGACCTGGAATTTGGAATTCACAAGTAACCTGAAGCCAGGCGTTGTAGTGCAAAGCGCGGTCAAATTCAAGGTATCAGCAAAAAACTGTTTTGGAGGGATCCAATGTTCCTGGTGTGATTCAGAATGGAAATTGCAGTAGCCAGCATGGATTTCAATACAACAATAAATTGGACCTAAATAAAGGACAAAAAAGGACAGCACAATACTGAGAGAATAAATTGGACTTCACGGAACACATTAAAGCCAGGGTCAGAATGGCTAATTTACGAACTTTTCAAATTTTTAAGGGTCTATCCTTAGCTAATAAAGGTGCTTTGCTGCGTGCTTACAAGTCGTATGTGCGACCACTGGTTCGGTATTCAACACCACAAGGAGGAAGCATGTCTATGCGCTTGAGAAGGTTCAGAATAACTTTACTCGTAAACTGCTTATTCGAATTGGTGGTTTTTTGTACTCAAAATACCAAAGGCAGCTATTAGGAATCGGTATCTAGGACTGACATCTTTAGAAGTGAGGCGCAGAGTTTTCGACCTCTGTTTAGTTCATAAGCTGGTTCAGGGCGCGTGTGGTTACGGTTCCTCCGATGTATTCAAATTAAGATATTCGAGAACAAGGGGAGGCTCGATGAAGATCTCGTTGACACGGCCTAAAACTAACTTACGGGCACGAAGCTTCACCTTTAGGGCCGCTAGCGACTATTTGAAGTTATTGAAAATATACCCGCCACTCTATCGCTGGCGCAATTTAAACGCCATGTGGTCAATTTGCTGGTGGGCAATGGGGGTCCTAATGTTTTATGAGACTGACTTACATCGATTAACATATATTTTATAATTGTATCGGTCCTACTTGATTGTGTGTACTTTTTGTTCAACAATTCACATTCGTGTTATTGTTACTTTTCTCACGTATGCCTTCCGCAGAAGTAATAAACTTATACAGTCCATATCCGACCGGTTGAGGGGGGCGGTCCCACGGACGTACCAGCGCTGCGGCCGCGACAACGCGGGGATGGAAGGTTGCCGTATCCCAGTGATTGAGTGGTGTCTGAGCAATCCGTCCTGCCGTCTGCATTCCTCCGCATGCACACTATCTTAGCAGTACGACGCAGCCTTTCCATCTGCGCTCTCGCCACTTTTCCGTCTGCGCTCTCGCCACGGTCGATCAATCGAAATTTATCAGCTGTTTTGAGCTGAATTCAACTAAATTCTGCAAATACTGCTAATTGCGCGCTTCTTTTTCACAGGTAAGTAAGTTTTAAACATGCTAATTTGCTTCTGTATAATTTTTGATTGATTTCATGTCAACCATTTCATCAGCAGCAGCAATTATGCCTATTTTTTTCTTATTTAATTAATTTGAATCGTTCTTCATGGTGGTGTCTTTGATATGTCGGAAACACTTCTTAACAGGCACTATCATGAAGAACGAGTTAAATCGAAAGAGAAAAAAGTAAAAAAATAGGCATAATTGCTGCTGATGAGGAAATGGTTGACAATCAATCATCAAAAATCAACAATAAAAATTAAAATCAACTCAAAAATCATACAGAAGCAAATTACATATTCAAAACTTACTTACCTGTGAAAAAGAAGCGCGCAGTTGAGAATATTAACCGAAATTAGCCGGATTCAGCTCAAAACAGCTGATAAATTTCGATTGATCGACCGTGGCGAGAGCGCAGACGGAAAAGTGGCGAGAGCGCAGATGGAAAGGCTGTCGTACTGCTAAGATAGTGTGCATGCGGAGGAATGCAGACGGCAGGACGGATTGCTCAGACACCACTCAATCACTGGGATACGGCAACCTTCCATCCCCGCGTTGTCGCGGCCGCAGCGCTGGTACGTCCGTGGGACCGCCCCCCTCAACCGGTCGGATATGGACTGTACTTATACGTATATTTTATATATAAAAGCGATATTGATGGCGTTTCGAATGGGCTAAATTCCGCTCATTGTCGTTCTGACAAAGGAGCGGAATTTGATCAGCAAGCGAGAAACTGGAAAACCGGGCCTATTAAAATTCGAACAATTATTTCCTTGTGAAATTACAGGTACTCTGGAAAAGCGAGGCGGATTTGAAATCGGCAAGGCTTGTGCTTCGTAGCAGCTGCTTGGTATTTCTTTTGAACAACATAATTTTTTAAATTGTTGGGTAACAATGAAAATTCATTGAAATTCGCACCTGCCTTTTTCGAGGGGCATAACTTCTTTCGAGTTTGAGGTTTTGCGCTGTTGTTTGGAGAATATGAAAACATAAATTCTTCTTTCTCCAATCACTGCTGAAACTTTTTTGGAAGCTCAGCTAGTAAAAAAGCAACACAGTTTTGCGGGATGGGATGGTGCGGCGTAAATTCTCAGTCTTACTCTACGAATATTCGACTTTTGAGCAAGGTTCTATCTGCTTTGTAACCAATAGCCTTCGACCTGTCCTTCTTCGCAAGCATTATCCGCTTTTTCCCGGTCTCCGGACTGCCTCTAGACCGATTTAAATCTCGTCTGAACTCCGCCTATTTCGTTGCATGTCTCACCCATCTTTTTCTTCCTTGCCAACCTCTTCCAGTTTTTCCCGGATCTCTGAACTGCCTCTGAGCGATTTATATGCTTGGCGGCAATCCGCGCCCACTTTAGTGCATACTCCACCCACCAATAAAAATTGACTTCCTTCCCTTCGCCGGCCTCTGTCCACTTTGTTCTCAATCTCTGGAAGAAATAGAAACACCTTACAGGTCAGTCATCAAGCTCTGCCCACTTTGGTGCATGACCCACCCACTGATAAAAATTGAATTCTTCCCCCTTGCCGGCCTCTGACCACCTTGTTCCCAGTTCCGCAGAGCTTCGTGGAACCGCTTTATAGGTCTGGCAACAAACCCAGCCCACTTAGGTCATGCCCGCTCACCAATAAAGATTGAATTCCTTCCCTTCGCTGGCCTCTATCCACCTTTTTCGGTCTCCGGACCGTCTCTGGACCGATTTTTAGGTTTGCGAGCAAGGTCCGCCCACCGATGACAGTTGACCTCCACTCCTCCACCCACCTCTATCCACCTTTTTCCGGCTCACTAAGACTTCTCCGGCCCGAATTATGAGGACTTGTAGAAAATGCTGTACACTTCAGAGTGGGAACACCTTAGACATTGCTCCCCTACACCAATTTGTTTTCTGCTCTGTAGGCTTTCTCCCAACCGAGTTATGAAATTTTTCATAAAGCACTGCTTTTTTGGAGAACGCCCCGCCCACCGGGGGTGGGTCTCCCTAATTCGATGTGACTTACCAATGCACACCTTTACCCACTTTTTGGCCCAGTTTCGAGGCTGTTTTGTATAGAATTGAAATCTTGGTCGTCAGTACACTCATTTCGATGCACGCCACGCCCACTGTGGGCGGGGCTCCGCTTAGCTGATGTATGTTGTACTTCGCGAGACCTTGCCCCATCCCACACTTGACCCGGTCTCTCCAGGCGGATTCCCAGGAGCTAGGGAATTTCGTGACAGACATGAAGAACGACAGAGACTTTATAGTAAATGGGATTAGCACGCTGGCTTTTTTTTGTGCACGTGTGAGTTTTTACCATTCAAACGATCATAACTTTTCTCAAACCATTAAAGCTCAAGCTGAAGCCGGTACCCAAAAAGTGCTAGAACGTATTCAAAAAGTTAAGGACTCAAAAATTAGTCTCCTTCAAACTTTTTTTGGAGGGCCGGCTCCAAGCCATTTTCTTGGAAACGAGGGTTTTTTGGACTTCACTGGTCGTAACTCCGCGCTTTCAAATATTACTTAGGTCTTGCTTTATCCAGCAAAAACCCAATATTGTAATACTCTTTTGTAAACCTTTTATATTCTTCTTCGAAGAGTCGATCCAGACTACTGCAATTTTCATTTCGGTTTACTCCAGAAACATAGGATTTCCCTCCAAAACATTTTTTGCTGGTACATCGAATTCGACGCGTTTTGCACTATAATCCCTGTCAAGCGTGGAAAACGTGAAAGTTCTTGCAGGAGTCCAACACTGAATCTGTTTCTATTTACGCTTAGAAAACGTATGCACGAGTAAGTTCTTCATAGCCGGCAGTTGTGATTATTCTACGGCGGGATCAATTCTAATAGTCTAGCTAATTATTTGAATTATTATCAGAAGTTTACGTCCATGTTCCGTCTTTTTGCTATCCATTTTATTCGGGCTAAGGTATTAACCTTGATGAGAACGGAGACAGGATCTTTCCGTGAACAATTCCTTCAAACAGGTCCACCGTGACTTCCAGCCTAACTTAGACTGCTGCATAATTTCCTCATCAGGGTACAAATGGATGACAAGAAAATGCACCTCTAACTTCTCCTGCTTTCTTTAATTTGAAGAAATTAGCCGCCTATGCCTGTTACAATTCCATGGGAGCTTATTGTGACCAGAAACTATCGAGCGCTTCTCTAAAACTAGCTCCAACAATTTAGAGATTGTGAGAAGTCAACCATGCGTGGCGCTGATTTCAAATTTTCACGACCACCCTCCCAGAGGGTATCAGTACGACTTCCCTTCCCTCTGTTTTAGCTATTTTGTCGTTTACATATTTTTGTGTCCATCATCTATGTATGACTCCCTCAGAGGACAAAATTTCACCCATTAAATGAAAGAAATTGCCAAATTTTTGCGTGAGCTTAGGCATGATAGAAATCGCTGAGATTTCTACCGTCGCAAACCTCCCAAGTATTTTTCAGGCCCCCAAAACTCCTTTTTTTAATGAGCTGATCAACTAAACTTGCAGTAGTTAAGTCATGATACAATTCTCTTCATCCAAAAAGTTATATCTTTCTTCTGAAGTGGTCTCATGAGGTGCAACACAAAAATTAGAAAGCAGCAGTTGTTTTTATTCTGGCCTGTTCCGTCTTGCAGGGGTTCGTGGTCCAATTTTTGAGACCGCGCAAGTATTCGTCATTCAAACATTCATAACTCTATCCAGTATCAACTTTTGCAGATTCTAAGGCGAATTGAGAAGTGGAAAACCGACGCTTCAAAAAGATGTTCAATTTCTTTTAAATGAATACTCTTTCGAAAATGGTCCCGTTGTTTCGTTTTTTCCCTCTGTGGTTTTTGGGCTATTCTCCTTACACGCGAGTTTCCAACTTTCAAATGGTCGTAGGTTTCCCAAGAATCGGTACATTGAAAAGCGGTAAGAAGCAAGGTAATTAAAAGGACCAGTACTTCATAGAGTATGCTAGAATATCTCGAAAGGAAAGCCTTTTTTCTGACAGAGGTTTTTATTAAGACTCTAGAGGTTTTACTGTACTTCCCGCCACTTTGATTTTGGTTTTAAAGCGTGGAATTTCCTCTGAGAGAGTTTTTCACTTGTGTTCACTGGGACCTGACCTATCTTAGTGAAAAGTCTCACTCTGGGATGCGCCATTCAATCGCTTGTGGTGCGTAGTCGCAGTGGTAATTGAAAGTCTGCCTTCCTTTGCAACTTACCCATGTCTTGGTACCTTCGAACGTTGTGATGGTTTCATGAGGTGTAATACAAGAATTAAAAAGCAGCAATTGTTTTCATTCTAGCCTGTTCCGTGGTCAATACTTTTGCCAGGCTCTGTATATGTATTACAAGTCTGCTGCAATTATATCTGAAAACGATTCGAGTCAACTACCCTGAAGAAGAAGGAAAAATTGTACTACAAGGAAATCAGTCCCTCGAATCATCTTGACGCCCATATGAATCAGTGTATATCCAGTGAACCTCCGTTCGTGGAAAATATTGTGGTCCACAAGGATCGCATGCATATTTAATATAATATTAGCGCCTGAAACCAGCAATTTGTCTATCTGCGTTGCAGAATCGCATGAACAATAACAGGAAGGGCATAAAAGTAATAACGGTAAGAACCCACTTGGATATTTTTGCGATAGGCTTTCAATTATGCCAGTGTTTCAAGTCACAATGCTTCGGTTCTGTTAGCTAATCCTTCTGTTGTGTTTGACAGAAAGCGTTAGCGTGACGGTACTGTTGCTTGGACCTATTGCTGCTGCTCCACAAAGAAATTACCTTACAATGTCTTTGATGAACTTGGTTCTCCTAAAACAGGCGCAAGCGCAGAACTCATCCATTCACCTAGAAAGCCTATTCGGAGGGGAGCCGTTTAAAAGCTGTTGCAATCTACTCCTTTTTCCACACATTGATCCCATTGGCAGGGTTCACACGATGCCACTTTAACCCTTTTGAAACATCTTCTGCTGAAGAACCTAACAGAAAGCCTACCGCGTGGAGAGCAGTCAGTTTCGCGGAGAAATCATTGGGCGAGTTGCGTACCTTATGTGTGCTGTTTACAGTCTACCCTGCCTTCTCCTATGAGCCTATTCGATTCGATGCAAGTGGGAAATTTCGTACCGTACCTTGCCGCACGTCCCGCCTACCTGTCGAGTACCTCTTCTGCCGTAAGCTCGGCTCCTTTGAGGTTGCTTCCATGTGAGATTTCTTCAACTCTTTCCTAGGGCTGCTCGTGGTTGCTCGCCATGGCTTCGAACTTCGACGGCATGACTACGCTGGGTCCTATGGGATGTGGGGTTGCTCATTGGTAGGCCAGAGGCGAAGAAAACAGAAAAACACGTCAAGGGAACCTCAAATGAGTCCCCCTTAGTGTGGCTGTTGGCGCATATGGACGGGCAACTGGTCAGGCAGCGGACCTATGAACAAGTTCACCGCAACGCGTTTTTGGCACCTTGTAAATCCATATTCCAATTGTGCCGCTGCTGACAAAACTGCTCGTCCAAAACGCCGGCTAAACTAGTGGACGGAACACTTTTCAAGTACAACTAACGCACCTTTCGTCGTGAAAACGCACCTCGTCTCCTTGACAGCCAGGCAGCTGCTTCGTATGGCGCACATACTTCCTCAAGGCGCTCACTCTATCCGTGATCTCTCCCTTCAAACCCCTTTCAAACACTTCAAAGTCGACATGGATTACCCGAGTTATAGGTTACCAGTTTTGCTCCGCCCGCTATCGCGCGCATCACACGGCAGGCTTTAGCGAAACTGGAGGACCCATGGAATATCAGCATGAGGTACTCCATTAACCACCTCACTATTGAATGTGTTAGACCTTTCCCAGTTTCGCTGAAGTCCATCGAGAATACGCGTGATAACGTCTGGAGCTGAACTGGCATATTTATCTCACAACTGTAAACATCCAGCATTCTTCTTGAATTCAGATAATTTAGCGGTGAATAGGATTGCTGTCAGTCTCAAAATGAAAATGAAATATGCCTAAGTGAGGAGCTAAGGCTTATCATTTATTTACATTCACCATTATTTAGAACCCCGAAAGGATTAGCGGTTTAATGAGTTTGGGCTTTCTTGATAGAAATGAAAGTTATCATTTGCTGAAGACTTGATTGAATTCATGCAATAGACTGCTATTAAGTAAGGCTGGTCATACAATGATACAATGTGCACGTACCACTACAAATAGAATTTGTAAGTAGGGACGCTATATAACAATTTACGAAGTTATACGAGTG
>MU869715.1:18485-39101 GCA_036418205.1 Ostertagia ostertagi | reverse complement strand
CCCACTTAACCATCGTTAGCACTTCTTCGCCCCAATCATCTCCTGAAAAGATCCACATAAACCAGGTGAAACCCCGTCAGCTTCTATCTGATCTAGTTTTCACCACTCCCTGGATCCCTGAGGTCGAGGAGCTGACTCTCGCGGCCGTAGAAGCTCCCGACGAACCTATAGCTGGTCACACCCATACGGTGATTGAGCATTTGACGCCGGATGCCTCGGCAATTTCACCCAATCCGCCATCCCATTTCCTATAACACTCATTTCATATCGCGAAGAACCTCACTTAGACCGGTTGGTCAGAAACTACGAACATTTCGTTTTCTGCCATTTTTTTCCTAATGCTTGCTGTTCTCACAGCTCTAACCTTTTTTCTCCGCTGGTTCAAGACGGGCTTCTTTGTCTACATTCTACGCGAACACATTCGCCGATCATGCACCATCAAATGCCATGATCTCGCGTGCTTGTTGTTTTTCTAGGATGGTACGCCCATTCATGGTGCTTAGCAAACTCTTCAGTCTTCGGTTATTTCGTTTCAGAATTTATTCGCACCTCACTTCTCCCTTCTTTCGTTCGCTTTAGGTGCTTCATAAACTTTCCTTTGTAAACATTTCGTTGCATGCATTTATGATTTATTCATTTACCCTATTTTATGATTAAGTTTCTCGCACGGCGTATTCCCATTTTGTTGCACACGCCCCTATTTCTCAACGGTCGTTTTTCCAGGTAATTGTTGAAACCCGCTTGTTGTTTTCTGTGGTTTGTGTCTTGGTAATGGACGACTCATCGTCCCCTCCAGACCCGGGCGCCGCACCGGACGTCCAACGCAGGTACTCTTTGCCTTCTAGTCGCGATGCGGCTGAATCTATGATCATCTCTCCTAGTTGCGATGCGACTGATTCCACGTCTATTTCTTTGAGTCGAAATGCGGCTGTTCTCAAGAATATCTCTCTTAGTCGCGATGCGGCTGCCACCAAGACTAGTTGTACAGCGGCCATAGTCAAGGAAGAGTCCGCAATGGACACCTCCGAGACCGCTGTGTCTGGTCCTCTTACGGAGGCCGCCAGTACCACTGTATCCTCTTCGGTTTCAGGAACTGTTACAGAGCCCACCATGGCACAAACTTCCACTTCGGAAGCCACCCTTTCAGCAACCTTCGCCGAGATCGCCTCACGCAGTAAGTGGCACTCAGCTGCGTCGTCATCGTTTGCTGCGTCTCAGCGTAAGTTTCACAGCGAGAAGGAGCTCCCCCAAGAATCCGACGAAGACTCGGTGATAAGTATGACCTCATCCATGGAGCACCTATCTGTCACGGAGGTGGCACCGCCTACGCCGCCACATGCTCCGGCATCGGTCTCCTCTTTATCCCTCCGGCAAAGGTTAGATGTCGGTCAGACTCTGAGATTGCATCGCGCGATGCAGTCGCTCTGCCTAGAGCGATTGCATCGCGCGATGCAATCGCTCTGCCAAAAGTGCAAGCGGCGGGCAATGGCCCGCCGCGATCGATACCGATGTCGACTGCATCGATGTGGGCGGGGCCAATCGCCCGTCGCTTGTGCACATTGCAAGAGCGACTGCATCGCGCGATGCAATCGCTCTAGGCAGAGCGACTGCGATGCGATCGCAGAGTCTGACCGACATCTTATGCGCTCCTCTCCCAGTCAGCGCAGGCCAGCTCCTGTTGTCCCTACACAGGTAAGAGGGCAGGGTGTTCTCGCCAGCTCCAGTCTTCCCGGGGCACTGCCCGGGGACGCGCTCCTATGCATCGATTCCGTCGTCCCTCGTCATTTTTTTGTTTTTCGCTCATCCCACTACCGGCTGTCTACTTCTCTGCTGGATATGACGTGGGTGTCCTTGGTTTCCTTTCCTAGGGCTTGTGTTGTTGTGTTGTCTGTGTGCTAGTACGTTGTGCTTCTGGTGTTCGTTTTGGCGTTTCTTAAATATGGTCCTTTACTCCTCTGTCCTATCCACTTCCTGGTCTCCTACTCTTTGTGTCATTAGTTCATGTTTACTGTCTCAGCCTCAATCGGAAACGCCAATGGCTGCATAATATCTTAGCCTATTTGATCAATTTTCTACTCTTGTGTCGCTTTGTTCTTTCGTCTCTACTGCTCTTTTTCTTTTTTCTCTGCTCTCCTTGTCTCTATTTCATCTTCTTTGTTTTTTTCTCCTGCGTTCGTCGGTTGTGTTGTTTGTTGTTTTGTTTGTTTTTTGTTGGTTTGGTTATCTGGGATTCCTCACTCACTCTGTGTGTCATCGGTCAGCTTTTTTCTTGATTTATTGAATCGTTTGGTATTGTTCTATTCTGTGTTGCTGCGTGTTTCGGTTGTGTATCCATTTTCGTCTGACGTGGTTTATTATACTCATAATTGGTAATTTTCCCTGTCTCGTTGTTGTTTTATATTTTGTTTTAGTGTGCTTAAGCTTTCTTCTAATAGGTTAGTATTATTTCCTTGTGGTACAATATTTGGAGGACACTATTGTTTTCCGCGTACGATCCAAGCAAATAATCGATCAACTATTTGCAGGTAGTTACCAGAATCTTCTTCTCTCCTAAACTCAACGGGGCCCGTGGGAATCTTTCAGGGCCTACACCGACCTTTCACTTATGGTGATTGATGATAAGGCATCCCAGATCCCGGGAAGGCCGTGCTCCTTCGATTGGGCCATCACGGGGCATTGGCTCGAAAAACGCTTTGGCTACCTGTCATCGGGCGTTTTCCATCCAGCGCTCGCTCTCCCACGTCAAATGTCCCGTTACTCCAGCCAACCCGGTCCTCAACATGGCCGCCCGGTCCTACATGGGGCTCGCAGCGTGATGAGTCTCTTGCATCACGCACCCGCAGTGCCGGTGGCTCCCTTGGTCACCACTTTCCGCTCTCACCCAGCACTCATTGCGCTGCCTAACTGCATCGCATATGATGGGTCTCTGGTCAGCGGTACCCCGGCGGAGTCCCGTCGCCTCCTGCTTTCCGCCATGCGTTTCCCAGCTCCGGAGATTCCCTTTATGTTCATCAACATAAAGGGGAGAGTCGGCGCGCGCCCCTAGCAAGTCGCACTACAACGACTATGAGGCCATGCAGTGCCGCCGCTTCATCCAGCATCTCATAAAATTAGGGATCGCTGCGCGTAGTATCTGCGTTATCACTTTTTACAGGGAGCAGTACCGCCAGATCAAGGAGCTGCTGGTCCAGTTCAACCTCGACGTCGAGCTCACCACAGTGGATTCCGTGCAAGGACGAGAAAAAGAGGTTGTCATTTTACTTACAACTAAAACCGATTTTTCTCCAGATTCCGCGGAAGTTCCTCAACGACTACCGACGCCTCAACGTAGCCGTATCTCGATGCCGCCATGGCCAGTTCATCTTCGGGCACGCCGACTCGCTCCGCACCGTGCCTAGCTGGATTACGTGACTACTTGAACTCTCCCCTATGTTCTCTGAAAGGCCAGAGCACAGACGATTAGAGAACGGTGCCTGGCTCGGCTCCAAATCCCAACCAAGAAGGTGAGAGCTCTAGGACTAAGCCTTGAAGGGAGGAGGGACTCCGAGTGGTGAGCCAATTATATTGTGGCAAAGTTTGAATACATAAGATCACAGTAATCATAAAGCGCTGGTTAAGCGAGAGAGCGCAGGCGAGAGCGTCAAATCGAGGCGGTTTAAAGGGCTGAGTTCAAGTTTTCCGTAGACCCCCAGCTGGAGCACCCTTCCACAGTGGGCCAACTCAATCAACGCCGTCGACACCCCTGATCAGCTTCCCGTATATCTTAAAGGCACGCTCCGGGATTAGGCGCGCTCGCCTGTTCCATCCCGGGGTAGTAGACAGGCGGACAAGCGTTGATGTCGCGCCCCTTTTGCCGCTTGAAAGTGCGCGACAAAGGCGCAAGGAGCTCGTCCGACCCGCAACTCACACCTTCGTCCGCAAGCCCCACCCTCCGCTGTCGGTTGCCACGTGGCGCTGCTTGAAAAGCGCGGGCGCATTTGAGGCAGCGGTCCCATTGCGACCCAATGTCATTGGCACTGGAGCAACTAGAGTTAGGTTCGTGAAACTCGTCCAACGCGCCCTTCTCTATCCCAAGGTGGAATGCGGCTGAAATAGGGGAGGTCTCTGTGCGGGGCGTAATCGGTGGTTTCGTTTGCTTTCCTTCTCTTTTCCAGACCACCTCCCACCTCTAGCTTCATAACTGAACGCTTTTCCACACCTATTTTATCCCGAATCTTGCCTTTAAACGCCACTGAATTACACCCTCGGTGAGCCCGTTCCTTTTCCCCTCTCTTTCTCTTAAAGTCCGGGACGGACTTTTGGTAAAGGGGGAGGTGTAAGCCGCGCCATGCAAGCGCGCATCTTAATGTTTTCATGTGACTCATCGCATTGTTTCAGGGCGTGGCGAGAAGGCCGCTGGAACGCTCGAGGAGTCGACCATATCTACGGACCGAGGACGCTCGGGCCCTGCTTCTTCCATCCTTCAGGGCGATGCCCCGGCCTACCGAGATCATGTTTCTAGTCACCATGTTTGTTGCGCCTTTACCTTGCTTGTGCCTTTCTCGCTATTTAGTTCTTTGTATGATTATTCCTTGCCTTTACTCGGTTGTTATGAGTATCGTGCCTATTGTTCCGTTCGCCGGATCTCGTACATCTATCGTGCCTATTGTTCCGTTCGCCGGATTTCGTACATTTATCTATTTGATGTCATTAGGATAAACTCTCAGTCATTATCTAGACTAAGGCAGAAGCATGGCTTATCCACGTTTCACTGCGCGCGCAGCTTACTCAATCTATAGGCAGCCGGGAAGCGTTTACAATGGAAAAAAAAAGAAATTAAACGTGCTGCAGCGCTCATCGTTAGGTTGAAGTGAGTGGCCTGTTACCGAACTTGGGACTAACAAGGGGGTCTTTCAGGGCAAGCCACGCTTTTTCAAAACGGTTTGTGCATATTGTAGGGACGCATGTAGGGAACACAAAACCATGTTTCATTTTCGCTGAACGGTTATAGCAGTACCAAAAAAGAAGCATAAGGTACTGTTAAGGGTTCGATCCCCCGGCGACTAAATTTTGCATTTGGGTTGGCGCCTACGGTTTGGTGCCAAATCGCGCTAAATATCAAAATCAGATGTCAAATTCATCGTCAGGACCATTTTGAAGCCAACAAGTGGCCGCCAACCTTGATTGCAAAATTTAGTCGCCGCGGGGAACCATCAAGGGTATCATTCACTTTTTTGGATACTACTAAAACCGTTCAGCGAAAACGAAACATGGTTTTGTGGTCCATACATGCGTCCCTACAATATGCAGGGAACCGTTTCCAGAAAGCGCGGCCCTGAAAGACCTCTTGTAAGCCTTAGGGAGAGGAAGGGATTTCGGGAGAAGACGTGAGCCACCTTTGTTCCCCTGGTATCCCTTCCCTTTTTGGGCTTTAGTAGCCCCCAATGTCACCTGCCAGCGGTTTTTAAATGCACTGTTGCGAATGTCCCCTCCAAAGGTATGAGCGCCCTTGGTGCGCATCTTAATGCAAGAGTAAGATGATTTCCATAGAGCTCATTTATTCTTGTACATTAGATCTATGTAACAAACTCCTAACAACAATAACAAATGTAATTACAACATACTCTGTAGCCTTGACGGCCATTTCGAGGAAATAACAACATAGCATATCAAACAACAACAAGCGCAAAAAATCAACAATAAGGAAGAACAATGTGAGAACGTTTACATGAAACCTTCGCAGATATTTTCCCCAAATTTATTTTGAAGTAATCGCACCACACGATCGCACTGTCCCTCCACGTTGCGATTTTCGTCTGAAATATAGTTCAAAATTTTTCTGCTTGGAGAAATCAGGAGGACATTGCGTTACTTAAGATTCACATACCCTCGAGAAGCTCGCTAAGGAATGGCAGGATCATAGGCAAATGCGGCGCCACACCATCTCCGACTTTCTCGAGTATGGCCTCCACAACAAGTAATGCTCGATAGCGAATCTGGAAGTACAGATAAGTTGGAAAGTTTAAAGTTTAGAGTTTGAAGTTGGAAAATAGAAAAAAGTAAACCAGTACCTTAGCCCTGCTGTTTCTTGGTTTTCAGCAACAATTTGTCCAAGATATCTTGAAATACGTCAGGATGCGTGTCCGCTATACGATACAGGGCATCGGAAACGTGTGGCACACATCGCTTCTCATGCCCACTTAGTTTACTATTCACTACTTCATTGATCAACGGCGCTATCAATACTTCCGCTCGATCCCTGAAAAATGCTCAATTTATACGTGTTGGTAACATGGCTCCTCCCCATAGCCAAACACACGGACTAGGTCTGTTTTCCACAAACAAAACAAGAGAAAAAACAAAGAACAGAAGACAAGTGAAGAAGGAAACGACAAAGGCAAGCTGCACACCGTGATTAACTCATCTATGTGGGAGGACCGCCCCTCGAAAAGGAAATGCCTAATGTTTCAGAGTAATTATATCGCTTTTGCCGCAAATTCATCGCGAAAAGGCCACACAGCGTTTGCCTGGCATCCCATTACACTTCCCTCCTAGGAATATTTACCACATTTACCATTAATGCAAATACCATGACCGCTGCCTTCAACCGGCGAATGGTTTTATAGAACTCTGCATGGAGGGGTACCCGACAAGAGGCCCGTAGCGCGGCAAGAAGGAGCGGATGAGCCGCAGGCGTGCTGTTCGACGTAAACGCATAATTGATATATTCTATCAACCGGACGCGAAATCACTACAATACGCCGTACTCATCTGACCCTCGCCTTGTTGCGCGGCGGGCCTCCTGTCAGGTACCTCTGGATGGAAACCGGGGTAATTCGATACAATCAAAACGCTATTACAAATATGAAGATCAAAGCGCTACGACTTTCCTGAGTTGTGAGCTGTCCAAGTTGGGAGGAAATGCAGCATCATTACATGAGCCGAGCTAATATGTCCGCAATAGCACATTTAATATTGTTCGAAACGTTGTCCATAGGGGTAACATGTAGTCTCACAACTAATATGACATTAATTTTCAGAAGCCATCCAGCGCCAGTTTGCTTCGCTGTTTTGTTTGCTACTTGCTTTTTTGCTGCATTTCTTGCTTGAGTTTGACCGCTCATATCTGGCTTGGAAGTTCACGTAGCAGTTGTCCTTTTCATATTTGTAACCAGTACTCTTGGCTCTATCCATTTACCAAGGTATCCTCCCAAAGTTCCAAGGGAGGGGGAAAGCTCGCTGGTAGAAAATTATGCGTATAAATAGACTACAAGTACAAACTCCGCTGATCGGCAGCAATGCGTGACGTGAATAATATTATCCTCATCTTCAAATGGGTCAGTAGGTTAAGGTGATGTCCCGATCTGCCATCTAACGTTAAAGGTTGCATTCCAGCAAACATCAAAACGCGCCAATGCAGATTGCACGCGGTTGCGCCATGAATATTGGAGTACGTTATGCCCCAGACAACTACCGAGATATACTCGCAAGCTCTCAGGCTGAAACAAAAACTCGCAGGTTATAACAGTAATCCATCTTTCATCAAGGGAACAAACGTAGTTTCAAAGAAAGACCGTTCCCTTCCTTCAGAGGTCATAAGTAAAAAATGATGAAGCATTTGCCGTTGATCAATCCCTTTTTGGGATGCGGCACGCATTCTACTTCCATTTACATTCGTAGTGGCGTTTGAATGCGATGTGGCCTATACAATGACTTGCGGGGGCCAGCCGATGTACAAGTCAGTGTTTTTATCCTCCCAGACAAGTCTGGTACCAATTAACCGACCCCGGAGGGATGGAAGGCTTGGTTGGCCCGCAGCGCCACTTCAATACACAACTTCCGCCCTCTAGAGGTCAGATCTTTCCTAGAATGTGACCTCTCGTGAGGCATCAGCTTTGCTAGACGCATACAGGAGTCAAATGTGACCATGAATGGCCATGAACCTGAGCCGCAACCTTTGCGATCCCATGAAGGCTAGTTTTGGGGCGCTTACGCGGCAGTACTGTACATCCTTCGTGATGTACAACTGCTTACAAAGTGGACAAGGTGTTGTCAGGAAACTCACACTCGTCACCAGCTCTTCATGTACACCGGAGGTCCGAACGTGTAGTGTCAAAACGTATTTGTTCTCCAGAAACCGAGGAAAAAGAAAAAACTTCGCCACAATCTCGGTAATCCTCACTTTGATCAGACCAGAATGGTGAGTTATATGAGTCTCTGTACACCTATATCACTCTACACGCTCACAAAAGCTTCCTTCGATCATTGTGAGACACGTGCGGCGAATTCCGGCCGTGGGTACTGAATGTTGCGATATCACTGAATCAGCCGCTTTTTCGAACTCCGAACTGTGAGTTGCTCAAGTTCAATGGATAACTTATCAAATGAACATCTAGCAAACAGATCAGCGGATGCTCAGATACAACCGACACGGAACTGCAATTGTGAACCCTGATCACATGGGCTGATATTGTGGACAAGAGAACCGAATCCATGCGGTCATAACATAAGAAAAAGAAAGGCTCCGACAAAATGTGACAAAAGGTTGCAAAAGAATAACGACGAGCACCATTCAGGAACTCACTGCGTGAAGAATTCCCGATGTCGAGCGCAGTTACTGATGAAGTCAATGACGTGGACAATCAAGTTATCTGCTTCAAGTTCTTCAACTGTCCCTTTTTTGCCATTTATCAAGAGGAGCGACGAATCTGGAAAATGAGGGGTATAATCAAACTCACTACCTTCACGGTGTTTCCTTGATAACAAATATTGTATAGAATTATCCAACTAACCAGTAAGGATAGTAGCGTTGCATGCATTTAAAATTTTGGCAGACATTTCCACTAAACGTCCAAAGAAGGGCAATGCCAAAGTGTTGAATGAGTCATAGAAACTGAAAGATGAAGTACGAAAAAATATTCGCGCTCTTTAAACGGAAACATTGCCCTAAAAATCACCTGTTCGCAAAAGAGTACAGCGTGATTAGGCGACTGCGTTCGCCGTTGGTTGCTGTTGGTTTTAGCCCTTGTTCGGCCCAGTCTACTAAGCCATTCACCACTGATCGAAGAGTATTCTCTGTCAAGACTTCAGCCATCGCCAACAAAGACTTGAACACACTGCGCTCTACGTTCCCAGCTTGCTCAAAGCTCTAGAGAAGAAAAGTTGATCAACTTGAAAATGAAAAAAAAGACACGTGAGCAGAACCTCAACATTTCTCTCATGAGCGCGAAACTCGAGTCCTTTCAGGAAAACATCCCTCAACAAGATATCTCTGCTATAGGTGACAGCCACACGATTCTTCTGATCAAAATAGTTGGCAAGCAGAGAAAACAAGCAAATCAGGGGCTTCTGCAAACAAAACATATAGGAACAGTCGCATGGGTTAAATTAATCACGAACTTCTTCATGGCTGAGGTCAATAACGGCTTTCGCAAAATGCTCCGGGATTACGCGAACTTCCATTTTAAGCAGTGCCGAACGTATAAATCCAAGTCTGAAACTCAGAGTTAACGGCACATGCATAAAAGTAAGACCACTGTCGGAAGAGCTACCTACCTCTGACGTATACTGCTTTTGGCGCTTTGCGTATTCTGAGATTTTTCTATTACTGGAGCAGCAACTGTAGTCCCCTCCTCAGGTAAATCAGAATACCTTTAAAAAACTCATTCTTGCTTGATCATAAACACATTATTGTAACACTATCAGCACGAGGAACAAACCGGGCACTCAAGCGGCAGTAGTGCACGAGGACTTCTGGTAAGAACTGGGAAACAAATGGCGCAAATTGGTCCATAATTCGTTGGATGCAAGTTAGCACTGAGACCTGAAACCAACGTTACTATCAATAAGGCGACAATAAGAGATCACAAACCAAGCGAAATCATAGAAAGCTACCAATAAAGGAGAGCCACCAGGTCTTCTTCCGCTGAGCGACTGCAGTCGCGACCGTGCACGTTTCGTAGGGATATCATCATGCTGAATCTGTGGTTGCTGTGGGTCCTGTAACAGGATGTTTTTTGCAGAAAAACGAAAGTGATCGAAAAAGCAAGGACAAAAACTATTACGCTACTTTGTGGAGCAAATATTAGAGATCGAAGCTTAACTGTCAAGCGCGCATTCCTAAATGGAACTATTAATTCAAAGATGGATATATCCGCTAATATCCTGCGCATCCTTCTACCAACGTGCCATTTGGGAAAACAATCCAACAACCATTTATTCGAGGCCTCGCACATCCTTCACTATACTGGTTACGCTTTCGTGTCTCCGTTCATGGACTCAGCCAGCTCAACTGATGCATGTTGGGAAAGTAAATGTAATGCAATTGTAAAACAAAAAAGAGTAAAATCATTTCAATCGATTTCATCGTCGCAGCACCCTGCGAGTGTCAACCAGGGTCTGCGGTGCGATGTGTGGTGCGCGGATACGGGTTGCGCGAAATGCGAGTGTAGACTCACAAAGCGCAGCATAGAAGCTGCCTGAATGACATTGGAGTGATCTTGAAAGCAGTTGGTATAATTTGGTCGTCGTAAGAAATGAAAAAAGGAGTGATAAGTAGTGCCGTACAGCAGAACAAAAAACCCAGAAGGAAAACGACCTAGAATCCGCTAAACCTTCATTTCCCGGTACCTCCCTGGTACAAGAATAACAATGATGACGCTATGATCTAGCTCTTGTTGAAAAGGATAAAGGATAAAGGATACGAAGGATAAAGCATTTGCCGTTGATCAATCCCTTTTTGGGATGCGGCACGCATTCTACTTCCATTTGTACATTCGTAGTGGCGTTTGAATGCGATGTGGCCTATACAATGACTTGCGAGGCCAATCGATGACAAAAGTGTTTTTATCCTACAAGTCAATGTTTTTACAAGTCTGGCACCATTTAACCAACCACTGATGGATGGAAGGCATGGTTGGCCCGGATGACGCACAACCCAGGATTTGATCCCGGGACTGCGGAAGGGAAGGAAGGGTGAGTGGCTTCTATTAAGGGTGACGGGATCTCCCCCCATCACCCTTAATAGAAGCCACTCACCCTTCCTTCCCTTCTGCAAGCAACATCCAATCATACCACCCGCTCAAATTCAAGGCCGTTCAAGCTTATAAGCTCACTTCACGTACTTTGAACTGGGTGTAACTTCACCCTTTTCTTCTTTGCTTCTCATGAAATACGTTCTGCTCTATCATCCGAAGCTTCTCACTTTTATTCTCTCTTTGATTGCTGGTTTTTTGACAAGTTTTCAACTCAAAATGGCGGTTTGAGTGGTGATTTCCGATAGAGGATTACATTGACAACATTGTAAAATACGACTGTTTTATAAAAAATGCGACTTCAAAACTTAAAAAAAAACGAAACCATATCGAGATTAACCACACTTTAAGGCGGAGCAATTTCAAAGTGTAAAAGAAGATTAGATCTATACTACCTTGCGACTAGCGCACATTTCGCAACGTAAACGCGATACGGTGAGTCCCTGCTCCCATTCATTCCTTCCCGCTTCCACTCTACTTCTTCAATGATGCACACCCTCTTCATCGTGCGTACTGTTTTTAATACAATGCAAAAACGTTCAAAAAATAAGCGGAATCCGAAAAAAGAAAACTCTAAGCAGCTACCTTACCTTGTCGTCAGAAATACAATTTCTCAATATGCTGAGACACGTTTTGAGCAATGGAACGGCCGACACCATAGTAGACTTCATGTTCAGAGACCTGCAAAAACGACACAAAAATTGAACGGGGCCCATTATCGATACATCAAATCAACCACTACCACAGTTCAGTGGCAAAGTAGGATCCGCACTGCAACACAACAAGATTCAGGCACATAGGGAACCACCCACTGATGGATGGAAGGCATGGTTGGCCCGGATGACGCACACCCCAGGATTTGATCCCGGGACTGCGGAAGGGAAGGAAGGGTGAGTGGCTTCTATTAAGGGTGACGGGATCTCCCCCCATCACCCTTATAGAAGCCACTCACCCTTCCTTCCCTTCTGCAACATCCACCATGCCACCCGCTCAAATTCAGGCGTCAAGCTTATAAGTCCTTCACTATTTAACGGTGTACTTCACCATTTTCTTCTTTTGCTTCTCATGAAATACGTTCTGCTCTATCATCCGAAGCTTCTCACTTTTATTCTCTCTTTGATTGCTGGTTTTTTGACAAGTTTTCAACTCAAAATGGCGGTTTGAGTGGTGATTTCCGATAGAGGATTACATTGACAACATTGTAAAATACGACTGTTTTATAAAAAATGCGACTTCAAAACTTAAAAAAAAACGAAACCATATCGAGATTAACCACACTTGAAGGAGCAATTTCAAAGTAAAATGAAGATTAGATCTATACTACCTTGCGACTAGCGCACATTTCGCAACGTAAACGCGATACGGTGAGTCCCTGCTCCCATTCATTCCTTCCCGCTTCCACTCTACTTCTTCAATGATGCACACCCTCTTCATCGTGCGTACTGTTTTTAATACAATGCAAAAACGTTCAAAAAATAAGCGGAATCCGAAAAAAGAAAACTCTAAGCAGCTACCTTACCTTGTCGTCAGAAATACAATTTCTCAATATGCTGAGACACGTTTTGAGCAATGGAACGGCCGACACCATAGTAGACTTCATGTTCAGAGACCTGCAAAAACGACACAAAAATTGAACGGGGCCCATTATCGATACATCAAATCAACCACTACCACAGTTCAGTGGCAAAGTAGGATCCGCACTGCAACACAACAAGATTTCAGGCACATATTCAATGCACTCTTAGTTCAAGGGCGAGGGCACGATATTTTGAAGCATGCTATCCGATCACAACGACAGCTCCATCAGTTGAATAAATATGATACTATTAGGGTCAAAAGTGTTTAACCGACATGGTTTTTCGTGCAGTACATTTTTCTCCACCTCAAAGTTTTGAGCTTTTTCTTCCATATGAGTAACTTGATGCTTTAGAATCCAAAAGTGAAGAAGACTAGATGACACAACATACATTAAGATAACAGATTGGGTGATGGAAAGCATTCCACGAAAAATCATTTCGTTAAAAATTCTGTAAAATATGGAAGAGGATCACCACTACTGTATGTTGTAAAAGCACTTTTTGAGATTAATTCCATGGAAGATTAAGTGAAGGGACATTATCATTATCATGACGGCATAGCCAGTACCCCAAGAAGATGGAGAAGAGGTCGTAATAAATAATGGGGAACACACTCACCAACTCGTATCGGTTTTACCTACATGAAAGATTCCTCAAGCGAGGAAAATGATTAAAATTAAGTTTGTCGCTTAATATTTGGCAATCGCTTCGCCCCCCCCCCCCACCCGAGCTGAGCGGTTTCCCAATTTGTAACGATTTTCCCAATAGGTATGAGATTTTATCGTCACTCTTTTCCTTCCTTTCAAATGCTTACAAAGCAGGAACTGAAGAATCATACAAATCTTTCTTTTCTGTTGTCGTTTTGTAGATTTTCCCCGCGACTGCGCAGAAAAGGCATTTTCATAAGCGATTCAGCAATGTTCTACTTCAACCAAAAAATGATGCGCACCTTATCAGTTCTCCAGAGAGGAGTAGGATGTTGCCGATCAGACACTCATCGACTGTTTGGTATTCAGAAGCCTGAATGAAAATAAAACGATGACATTGCCAATATAAAACAAGAAAATATAACACTAACAATTTCAATACACTTTGACATGGTGTCGGAAAGCACTGATGTGTTAGAACGGTTACAGAGACGTTTCGCCACCAATTTAAGAGAGAACGCTGCATTCTGGCACAGAACATCCTGTAATGAAACAGTAATCATGTTTATTCAAGCATTTTATTAGGAGCAGAGCTTGCACAACTTTTACAGCCCATCATCAGCAGCTCACATACCATGATCATAATGTCACTTTCAAAAGGTGACATCAAAAACTTCTGACTCACTTGTTCGTGACCTCTTCGGTCCTTTGTGATCCACTTGTTGAGAACAGCTGCCATCCTTTCGAGGAGCTGTACACTAATGCCACCTTCAACAGAAAAGTACCCATCATGGATCAATTTAGAATTCGCCAGTTGAAGAGCCTAAATAGAAAAAAATGTACGTGAGCTGCCTCAATTTTACCGCTTGATGAAAAAAAGAAGGACAGCATGCAGAATTCACTTTCTCACGCATCCTTGAGTCGGCATTATCGTCCTCCAGAATATCGGTAATAACCGTTGCAGCCACTTCGCCTGGCAAGAGATGACGCAACTGCAATAAAGAACACAAAACCTTAGAAGTTTTCGAATTAACAAAATCACTAACAACAACTGTTCATTTTTTTAAACAGAATTTGACACACTACCCATCAAACTTTTGAACTAGAAATAAAAGACAGAAATCAAATATCTCTGAAACGCTTAGGTGAAAGAAAGGATCGGACACTGAAAACAAGTTACGTGAAGTCTATAAATGTAGTTTGACTCACTTTTTCGGACACCGTTTCAGCTCTTCCCGATAAAGCTATCCAGTAACGGAGGGTTTGCTGATCTTCAGTTTCTTCGGCTAGACTCCGTTCACCGGCGATGAACTCATCCAATTCCACTGATGACATCATCAAACATCTACCAACTGGAAGCATTGCGTGGTACAAAAAGCCGTCGTCCATTTCTCCAAGCTATAATGTCACACTCATTCAATGGACGAGACATGGCCAAGATGAGAATATCTTTCAGATGTCAGGATTTCATTTAACGTCAATTTTTTGAAGAAAAAAAATAACGCACACAAAAAAGTAACTGAAGTGAAAATCACCTTCTCAAATAATCTCCGATTGCTGAGAGCCCTGACAACTAGTCCCATCACCATGAAACGGAAGTGTCGAAGCTTTTGCAACGAATACTTGGTTCTGCAATCATCGCAAGCTATCGGCAAAAAGATTCACCTATCATGAAGCTCAAGCATTGGAGTAGATTTCAGGATATTCTCATTCAAAGGCGAAGTTCACGATGAAAGGCAGCTCATCAGAAATCAAGGTAGAGGTGGTCAGTGGTGCAGAGATGAAGAAAAAACAAAGAAAAACGGCCCAAAATTTTAGAAATGGAAACACCTTTTTTCGGCCACTGATTTCCAGACTGATGCGACTCTCACGGTGCTGCCCTCTTCGATCTTCTCCATTGCCCCGACTTGGTATATTTCCCCTTATTTAGCCTCCAACATAATCGTTTAACAGTCCTTCAAAACTTAACAATTTTAAGGTGTCAAATACACAACATAGTGCACAGGTGCTGGGTGACTACGGGGTAAGATGGCTCACACGATTCCTCAACAACGTAACTGGAAGGAAGGATGCCGGATGCCTGGAGAACAAGTACTATCGTCCCCATCTTCAAGCAGAAGGGTGACGCGATGGACTGCTCCAACTACCGCGGGATCAAGTTGACTGCGCATACCATGAAGCTGTACGAGCGACTGGTCGACTCGAAACTGCGGGAGCTGGTCCCGATCTCCCAGGAACAGTTCGGGTTCATGCCCGAAAGCGCGGGGCTAACGCTAAGAAGAAGAGGAAGAAGGAATAAAATAAAATCACAAAATAGAACGGTTTGTAGTTTTCAATATCATTACTCATATTTTTAGAGACGAACGGTGCGCGCCTATGCAGGTAAAAGGGATGTGGGTTAGGAAGGCGGCACTATACTAGATGCATGATCCCGTTTAGAGAATATGCACAGGCGACATTGTGCATTCTAAGTTATTCACTTGGTGGTGCTTAAAGACCAACGTACATATCCTCTTTGTCCGCATTGGTTTCTCCAGCTAATGTTTCAACGAGAAATGCTTGAGTTGCGCTAAGTTCAATTTTCGAACGTGAGTTAAAACGTAAACATGCGGCTGTGTTCATAGCTTTCGCCAATACTGCGTCGCCCGGGCTGGCTGCCAAAGCGAATCCATTCTCTCCTATCATCAATTTCGTACGGCGATGGTTGAACACAACTAAAGCAGAATTTACGATGAAAATTAGGTCATTGGAAATAAGGGTAGAGATGGTCATCGGAGCAGTGGTGAAGAAGAAAAAAAAAAAAAAATAAAAAGAAGAAACCATGAGAAATGGACCAGAACCCGAGAAATGGGACCCCTTCCTTGCCCGTTGATTTGCGCATTGATGCGACTCTCATCGCTGTGCCCTCTTCAACACTACGCTCTCTCTGCTATCTAATCACTCGCCACGTATAGACCTGCGGCGAGTGATTAGATGGTCGGTGGGCGTTCCGCGCCAACCGCGCCAAATGGGAGCCATGTTAGATGGCCGAGGTCAAATCTTTCGCTGCCAATTGCCGTCGGTCAAGCACACTCAGACGATCCCGCGCTATCGCCCACTCTAATGCAGTCTTTCACCCGCTCGCTTACTTCTCTTATCGTGTATTCCTCCGTTAACCATGCTTCATCACTCTTGCATTGAGTGTGAAATGAAACAAAAATTAGGCTTCATTTGCGTGTCCAACTCAGTGGTGTGCCGTGCAGAATGATCTTTTGGTCGACTTCTTTGCATAGCGGCGTGTCGTTATGTGGGCGCACCTTTACCTTAGGAGGATGTCAGACTTTGCGAATCGCGCGATTCGCTAGCGTCTGCGTGTCGCGTCGCGACCAGTGAATCACTCAATTGGCTGGTACCGCAACGCGACCGCGGACGCTAGCGAATCGCGTAATTCGCACAGTCTGACATCGGCCTTACGCATATGTACGGCCCACATTGGCCGACGAAGCGGGCAAGTCAACAGGTTGGAATTTCGGCTAATTTGACGAGAATGTCACATCTCACTTCAGTCGACAAACAGTCTTGGTATGGAGTCTGCTGCAGCAGTATTAGTAGTTGACTTCCTGTACACTAGATTTTTCGTTGTAAGGACCATATTATCTGCGCGAAATGCAAAAAAAAATGCTCAAGAAAGCAGAAACACATTTTAATTAACAAAACACTTGATCCTACATATTTTGGAAGTTGTGGTTCCTTGATATTATGCTCTGCACATTGAAGTTAATTTCCTGTGAAAAGTTATTCCTGATGGTTTTTTTTCTGCCACCAAAAACCTCTAAATTGCTCTTGATTTTTAGCATGTAGTTTCCTCCAGACTTCGTCCAAGCACCGCTTATTAGTATTGGTATTGAACTCTCTCATGGGTCTCTTTCATCTCGTCTTCCAACCCGCTGATCAGCAGTTGATCCGTTTTACCCATTATCTGAGGTGTCAGCGATGAAGTGAGGCAGTTTGCATGTTTTGCGACGCCACGGAACATGCAGACAGGGCCGACTCTGCGGAAAGTGCGAATAGTGTTACTTCAGGTTTCGGACGGGGTTTATTCGCTTGGATTGTGTGTGGGGTCAAGCATGCGGTACGACAGGTGATGCCATCTGCTTTAGCTCCAATGCTGGGTTTGTTGGCTCTCCGCATAACGCTGCTCTTAGAAGACAACGCCCGAACATTTCGCTTCCGCATAGACGCCGCTAAGGAAACTTTCTTATCCTGCAAAAAGACGACGTTTTTTTTGCGCAACGAATTATGGTCACCATAAATAATAAAATGCCTTGCTTATTAATATAATATCGCAATAAATCTGAAGCCTGTGCGGAAGAGATTGTTTCATGTTTTATTCTCACATCGAGCCCCATGCCCCACGCAGCGGAAAGGTGTTAACCCTTGCCGAGCCGCAATGTCGTTAATGGTTCAACCCAGTTTCTTTCGGTAATGCCAAATTTAGTGTCGCAGCCGACTCGCCGCAGCCAGAAAGGTGGACATATAGGCATTCATAGGAATAAGGTTTCTATATAATCAATCAATCACTCTTGCATTTCAAGGTTTCTTGTTAAGCTGATGCTGTTTCCAGATCTTTAAGAACGAAACAAAGGAGGAGTACGAGAAAAGAGTGTCATTTGTGATTGATATGCTGCATAGCCGTGTGAAGCCTATCGTCGATGCTGAAATTTTCCATGCCCTCTTCACTTTACTGAAGAAGTATGTAACTCGTTTGACAACAAGGAAACCGTTATTGTCGGCATTATTTTCAGATCGTGCGACGATACAGACCTCTTGACTATACGTGTGATAAGCTTACTGACCAAAATGCTGACATCGCCAGGTTTGATTTTAAGTTTTATCACGACACGAATGTTGCAATTGTAATTGTGTAAAAAGTCATTCAAGGAAAGTATAAGATAAATCCTGCTGACCTGGAAATGGATTTCGTGGTGGAAATGATGCGCGCGACACACAGTCACCATGTTCTCCGAGAATCCCTTCGATTGCTTACAGCCGCTGTACGCTTGTCACCTGTATGTTACACCAATCTGTCATTGTACTTTCTATTTTAATCCTTTTTTCTGTTTTTATTGTTTTTATTTTATCATTCTTCGAAACACAAGGTCCATAGCTCACCCTCATGCTTTTGGTTGTCTTACCTACATTGGCTCACATTTGCTTTTACAGAATACCGTAACATCACACGTGATGTCTGTTTTTACCTTTATGGGAAGTGGATTGTTTCGGAAGGATAACGAGCTAACCTTGAAGATAATCGAAGACACGATAGAAGCTTTATTTTGCGCTATTTGTGAGGAGGACGGCAAGGTTGTCTTTCTTGTCATTTTATTGTTTGGACCGCTTGCTTCATTGGTGCATTTTAAGACGCTACCTACCGAGATGCGCATTCGCCTTGCAAATGTAGCACGGATTCTCGCAGCTTCCATGTGCGATATTCCTGCTCATCGCCGAGCGCGTATGGCCCATGCCATTGCTCGTGCCGTCAAGCACGTCAATGTGTGGATTGTGGCTGGTGTCCTCCTGGAACAGTGAGTTCAAATTCTGCTTTTCATGATTTCACTGCTCATAAAGGTATGGTGCAGAATAATGTGAGCCCTATGCATCTGCTTTCTGCTACGACATGATGCTATGCGCCCTTTAACACATTGACGACAACGCGGGGATATATATCCCGCGCATTGCAGGCCATGTCGGACCGTGCGGGATATATATCCCCCGCACCCATTACACTCATTTTTTTCGCGCACGCCTGATTCTTTAGAAGTTTCTTGTATTTATTCCATGGAAGAGACCTTGACGTAGCTACAAACATAGTGGCCCATAGAATGGTCACGTATGCTTCAATTTAGAGGAGGATTTCTGAACCATACGAAATCTTCAGTTTAATAAATTTTTCGTTTACTTTTTCTTTTATGAATGTGAATTTAAATAGTAGTAGAAGTAGATAAGGAACCTTAGGGATGTGTGTTTTGATTGGAATAATCAACGTAAAATTGCTTTTTGAGGTCCATTGCAGCTAGTTCTGAAAATTTCGCTTTTTCATTGTTATTCCATGTCTTTCGATCGAAATTCCACTACTGTACCCCTGGGTAGGTTGTGCTCATTACAATTTACTGATCTGGTTTTGTATTGATCATTATTTATGTATTTATCACTCAAAAATCTGCTTGAACGACCTGAGGCGGCCGCGCCGCAAAATCGCCCCGGTCCCACGTGGGCCAAAACTCGCGTTGTCGTCAACGTGTTAACTGTTTCGCATAAATCAGTGCTAGTCTAAAGAAATTGGTGACAAGTTTTTTTAGCGGGAACGTTAGTATAAGCAGAGGGAACAACAACGTAGATCTCCAACAGAAGCGATAAATCAGAAGAACCGGTTTTATGGGGGATCATTTTGCTTAGGATGTGTTTTCCTTTGACACAAGTCTGGAAAGACATGTGAAGGTGAAAACAAAGTCGCAAGGAGTTCAGTAACACGCCTTCTCTTATCACGGTCTGGCTTGAAAAGAGAATAGTGTTGTTCTCGAAGACTAACGCATTAAAAATCAGAAGAATTTACCAGAATTTGGGCATCGAATGCATGATGCGCTGTTTGATAGTATTACATGAGAATTTTCTTCAAATTGAATGGAATATTCCTGCTTCCATTTGTCGACTACTTCAGTTTCTGTGCAAGATGGCAACGCTCAGCTGCGGATGCCGGCAAGAGGTCCTCCGAGCAGGACGCCTTTGATGATTTCGCTCTTGAACTTTGCGCAGGTCTTGATCCTGTCCATCAAGTAAGCAAATCGCCAGGTTTTGCTTTTGCACAGGCTATTATATTGATGTTTTTTTTTGCAGTTTTCTGCAATCACAGATCTTGTGAGCTTCACTGTGAGACTCGGTGGTGATCGTCCCACACATTCACAAGAGGAAACATTAGATCAAGCAGTTTTCGACAGGTTTTTCCTTGCTTTCTTTCTCACTACCGAGTATCCTTGACATTGAAATATGCTACAGAGAAAGTCAGTATAGAAGAGTAAGAGAAAATGAGTAAGCAATGAAATGAAAAATGTTACGACCACATTGTTTCCTTAACAAAGTAGCCTCAGTTACGTGGTCTGCTCTATGTGTCTGTCCTCTTGATTCCTCTCTCTCTCTCTCTCTCTCTCTGGTTACTATTGGCAAGAAATTATAAATCGAAATGGATATGTAAATTAAAAATAGAAAATTTAGAAGAGCATTTAGATGCTATGTATTATAATTTCTCTTTAAGAGCGTTCCGTGTTTTTCTTACAAGTCTTCAGCCTTTCTCTCATTTGGGATAGATATGTCTTGTTAGAAAAAACTCGGATCAAATCGTCACGT
>MU869715.1:0-14857 GCA_036418205.1 Ostertagia ostertagi | reverse complement strand
GGTCCAGCTTGTTTCACAGCGAGATAAAAGTCCCACAAGGAAATCGGTTCGGAGATTAGCCTAAAAGACAGCTAAATTTTCAACACGACACATGATAACTATCAATATATGTATAAGATGATACTGCAAAAATAAATTTCATGATCTACCTCCGCAAATGCCGAATGAGCCTTCGCAACTACTGGGCATTTTGTATTCGTAACTGCAATATGAATTACATCCAAGACGAATGCCTCGATGTCCTCATTGACTTTGTCGGCGAAGTAGGATTTACGAGAACTCATCTCGTCGAAAGCCCATGCTACCTACAAAAATATACTAGGCATGAAATGTTCAAAAACACATCACATAAAAGGTGCATAGTGACGCTCATCGCAAACTGGAACCGTTCCAAAGATTCAGCCTTAATTCAAAGGGAGGCCTCATGTCTTTTACACACTCCCACTGCAATGCTGTCAAAATTTCTGGTGATCCGAAATAAACTCAGGTGAACATAACAAAATGTACGATAGTTTGCACTAACTAAGCAGATCAATGTAGTGGTACGATTTAGAACAAAAGATCATTCTTTAGGTGAACTCTGTGATTGAGAGGGTTTTTAATTACCATAGGTTATTATTACGTTGAAATACGTTAACGCTATTTTATCGCCCCTCCCCCACTCCTCCAGATCCACCACTAACCTAACATAAAACCCCAAACAAACTTGAAGGCCGATGCCAGACTTTGCGAATCGAGCGATTTCGTAAAGTCTGACATCGGCAAAATGAGGATTCCACGATAAGCTCGAAGGTCGAAGAAGCGGAAATTATCTAGTAGAAAGACAGGTGGACCCGGCAAACCAGCATGCCCCTCCCCACAGTACCTTGATCCAAACAGGCTGCCATCTCTTTATGAAATCCGCCTTCAAAGAGGATTCCACGATAAGGACGAAGGTCGAAGAAGGGAAATTCACCTAGTGGAGAGACAGGCGGACCTCCTGAGGGTGCGGACCGACACGCAATTCGCATCGAAAAACATGCTTCCGGCGATCTAGCATGCCCTACCCATGGCGCATTGGAGCGCTGTCGGCGCGGTACGCTGTCTAACTTGATTTCCACTAGGCTTCCATTTCTTGGTGAAAACCGCCTTTAAGTACTACTCACTTCTCATACCTCTCATACCTAATAAACCGCTCGTCGAAGAATCATGCTCATTTATCATGCTAACGTTTTAACAACATATTCGCATCTGAAGAGGTACGTTACTCTATCTGAGCTATCATACGTCAGTCGCACAATTCATGCTGCTCACAACCGAAATTTCACAATTTCTCTAAAAGGGCACATGTCTTGCCACCTTCTTAGAAAACTTAAAAACTTGGCTAAAACTATTAAAATAAACGCTCACTTTGTCCCATTTTTCCTTGCCAATCCATTCACGTGCTTTCCTCATAGGATCACCAGCAAACTCTAACTCGTCGAGCAAATTCTGATGAAAAAGCCATTTCTTCTGCACGTTTCAAGGAGCACCTTTTCCCTGAAAAAAACTCGTGTATACAATTTCGAGATATAAGGCCAAAGAGGAAGCATCTTCAGAGTACGTTAACCATTTCGCTTTCACTTTCATACTCACACCGGAAGTTTCCCTTGCAAAAATTGGAGTCAATGAATGAAGGTGGGAGAAACTACTGCTCCAGATGCTCCCTTTCATGAATAAATCATGACTTCGTGCATAAGCGTACACCAGGTAATCCATGGAATGCGGTAAAAGGCAAGTAGGAAGGCCAGGCTAAACGCAGCTTTTGTTTGATATGGCTCCGCAGTAGAAACGGTGAGTGGGCAATTTCCAGCTCGTAGGTCGATAATCATTTGATAATGTCAACGCACTTCTTTCAAAGTATTCTAATGGCTAGAGCCTTCTCAACTTGAACTATCAGTCATTTCTCCGATCCGCTGCTTTCAATTTTGCTTCCACTATTATCTAAACGAGCTTGTAGTGAATGGCATCAGTTGCAATGACGCACTATAGAGTTAGATGTCAAGTCCGATGTCGAGAACAGAATGCAGCTTTCACACGCGTTCCAATCGAGGCAGTGGGCAGTTATAGAGAATCATTCTCTATTGTCAACCGAAGGTTGTTATGAAAGGCAAGAAAAATGAACCACCGATGAAAGTGATAATAGTGATCTTCTTATTATTGTTTTGAGGGTCGTATAAAAACCCTCTGTAAGAATAAAGTTAGTTGTTCTACCTCGTCTTCCGGCACAACAGTAGCGGCTGAAACCTCGCCACATCTGGTGCATCGGCCGGAGTAGCAGATTCGACGGAGGCAGAAGCTAGAAGAAGACCTCCAACGACTCAAGAGCGTAAGTCGAAACTTTTCATGACGTCTTCCTTGTCAGTTCGCCAAGGGCTCTTGACTCGATCCATTCATCGCCTGTCCTCGGTCATTCGTAGTCACGAAGATCTTCTTGCACAATCAGGCATACGAGAAGATGAGGAAGTTGAAGATCGCGCTAGAAGAATCAGACGAGCAATTGTAGCAATCGAAGCTGAATTAGGCACCCTTGAAAGCTCCTTGGAGAAATATGCCAAAGCTGCCGACAGTCTGGAACGCAGAATTACTCAGTTCGTCGGAAATTTCGCAAAGGATTGACACCAACATCGAAGCAGCACAGGAACTGCTTGATCAAGCGCAAACAAGCGCTTACAACTCTCACAGTACTTCAGCGAGGAACGGAACCTCTTGAAGTACCTTCAGTTTCGGGATCACCCCAAATCTCAGAGGTAAAACTTGCACCAGTTCCCGTTCCCAAGTTCAGCGGTGAGATTTGGGAATGGGAAACTTTCTGGAAAACGTTCGAACACACGATTCATTCGAAGAACATCGACAACATTTACAAACTCAACTATCTCATGGACGCTCTTCAAGGAGCAGCTAAGCAATCAGTGGAGCAATTTCAAGTTTCAAGCGAAACATATCCTCTAGTCGTAGCTCATCTAAAGAAAAAGTACGGAGACACCCAAGCCCTAGTAGATCGACTCTTGAATAAACTTCAATCAGCGAAAGCCAACAGCGATAGTCTAGAAGACCAAGAAACCCTTTGCGAGCAACTCCTCTCCATTACATCACAACTTGATCTTCACGGGGAGCACATCGACAATACGTTTCTACAAAGAGAGCTGCTTGGGAAATTCTCCATAGACGTCCAACGACAGATCCTTCGGCAGAAACCAAAGCTGAAAACAGAAGAAACCTGGAGCACTATGGCCCTTTTACGAACTGCAAAGGAATTTGTCGAAGCCGAACTGAGAATAATCAGACAGGTGAAAAGTCATAGCTCCAACAACAAGAGGAAGCGAGATACGAGTGGGATGGAGGAAAGAAAGTCTCCACTCAGCAGAAACTTCGCGAAAAATCAACTAGCACCCTGCTTTTATTGCGGAAAAACAGGGCATCCAGCGAAGAACTGCACTGAGATACCATCACTGGACCAACGTCTTGAAATCATAAAGGCTCAAAAGCTCTGCCGTAATTGCGGACAAAAGGATCACACTGCAGCAAAGTGTACCAAAGGAGCTTGTAGAGCATGCGGAATTACTGGTCACCACACTTCAATCTGCAAGACTCTTTTTCCGCAGAACAATCTTCATACGTTTCAAAACCCGAGAAAACAAACAGAAAAATCTACAGAGCTAATAAAATCGACAAACGTAAATACAGCGGTTTCGCCAAAGATACAAATTCAAAGCAAGAAACGGTACCCGACTGCAGCAGCCACGACAATGTTATGCTTCTGACAGGACAAGCGAAAGTACTCAACCCTACCACGGGAGCACTTGAATCGATTCATATCATGCTTGATACAGGAGCAGATCGCTCATTCATCAGTGACGAGCTTGCAGATCGGCTCCAACTAACGAACGTCGATACTACGGAATTGACAATCAATACGTTCGCATCACAGAAACCGATGAAAAGGACCTGTAGAAACACAGTCATGAAGTTGTGGGACGTGGATGGAAATCAACACACATTCACGGTCACACGTATTTCAACAATCACGCCAACTTTGGCACGTTCTAGCCTCAGCAAGGAAGACAAGAAATTTATCTATGAAAACGAGATACATCTATCCATTGATCCATCCATAAAAAAGGTGCAGCCAACAGTTCTTCTTGGATGCGCTGATCTTTTCTCAATTCTTGGAAATGGATTACAAAAGCAATATACGCTCCCGTCGGGATTGAAAGTGATCCCTTCTAAACTAGGGTACCTTATATCGGGAAGAAGTAAACTACAACAAGATGATGTTGGAAAACCACCCGTTCAAACAATTCATCAAGTAGATACACAGCCAATCAGACAAAAACCACAACTGAGTAATCTACTCGATGTAACTAAAACTGAACAATCACCAACAACAGGTTCAAGTTTCAGCACATCACAAGGTCTCGCCGAATCACCAGCTCCCAGTATAATCCCAAATCCATTCCATCCTTCACCGCTGCCACTGCAACCCCCCACACCTCCATTATCACCAACCCTACCTCCACACCCCGTTCTCCAGTCTCCACCACCACCACCAACATCTCCAATCCCACCCCAACCAACGACTCCACGTCCACCACCAAGCACAACACAACAAAGAGATGAGGAAAAAAGCCTATGTTCAAATGATTCACAAAACGAAGAACCAGGCGGACTCTATCCCGACGACATCTACAGAACAATCCTGGGAACAATTTTTTGAATTCGAGAGAACAGGATCTCAAGAGTTTACCGGACCCGCATCGCAAGAACGAAAGCTTGCAAATGACGCAATCTGGAAAGCATTTGAGGAAAGTATCGAGAAAAAGGCTGACGGATACTATGTACGTCTTCCATGGAAACCCAACTCCAAGCATTTACCAGACAACAAACAACTCGCCTACCGACGGTTGAAAGCAAATTTGATCCACCTCGCCAAAAATGAAACCATACTCCATCAGTATCACAACACAATCATGGACCAGTTGGAGCGAGGAATCATTGAAGAAGTTCGTGATGAACAAACATCTGAAGGGGAAATTGTGCACTATCTAGCTCATCATGCAGTAATCACTCCCCAAAAAGAAACTACAAAGCTAAGAATCGTCTTTGATGCATCAGCACACCTGAAAAATTGTCCATCACTCAACGATGTCCTCAACCAAGGTCCAGTTATACTACCCAAAATATGTGACATTCTGCTCCGCTTCAGAATCGGAGATACAGCGATCAGCAGTGACATAGAGAAAGCCTTCTTACAAGTCCGATTACATCCATCAGACCGAAATGCGACAAGATTCATGTGGATCCGAAACATTCGAAAACCACTCAACCAAGCGAACTTAGTCACATACCGTTTTACACGGGTGACTTTTGGACTCAACTGCTCTCCATTCCTACTTGCAGGCACCATCAGCCATCACTTGAGGACAATGGTGGAAGACACACACCTTGCAAAAGACATAGAGGACAATATCTATGTCGACAACCTCATATTAACAACTTCTTCAACTAGTGAGGCTCTGAAAGTTTATGAAGACACAAAAAGGATTTTCAATGAACTCAATATGAATCTACGACAGTTTCAGTCAAACAACAGTGTTCTGAAAGATCAAATCGCACCAATAGATCTGTGCACATCAGACGAAGTCAAAGTGCTAGGAATCACATGGAACACAAGGAACGACCAAATAACCCTCAAATGCAGATACCCGAAGAAAGAAAACATCACGAAGCGATCAGTCTCAGAACAAGTTGCAGCCGTTTATGACCCTCTAGGATGGCTTACGCCATTAACGCTGGCTGGAAAAAGATTCCTACAACAGTTGTGGAAATTCAACTACCAGTGGGACAGTGCGCTATCAAAAGAACATCAGACTCAATGGAAGAACATCACGGAATCAATTGAAGATTTCTTCTACACTATACCAAGAAAGGTTGCACAAATCGGGACTAGGTCAAGACTTGTTTTGTTCTCAGACGCCAGTACACAAGCAATGGCAACATGCGCATACATCGTATCGAGCAACGAAGCAAATCTGATTACTGGAAAAAAAAGCGAAACTATCTCCTATAAAAGAGAGAATGACAGTTCCAAAGCTAGAGCTGAACGCTCTAACAATAGCAACCCGACTAGCACACAGCATTTTCTCAGCTATACATCATCGCACACGAATCGAAGAAGTGATTCTTCTCTCAGATTCAGAAATTGCTCTAAGCTGGCTGAATTCTCATCCGATTGAAAGAACAGTGGGAGTACTAGTAAAGAATCGTGTAGAAGAAGTTAGGAGAATTGTATCCGAAATCTCAGCACCAGTACGACTTGGATACGTCAACAGCACGGACAATCCGGCAGACTGCGCTACACGTGGAGTAGATAAAAACAACTTTATCAACCATATATGGTGGAAGGGTCCAACTTTTATAAAGAAACCACTGACAGAATGGCCTGAAACTTGCCAACTTTTCGTCCTACCGAGCAACAACGAAGGAATGAGCAACCACATTTTAACAACATTATCATCATCGCAAAACAACATGAAGGAGATACTCGATTGGAAACGACACAATACAACAACCTCTATCAAAATAGTGATGGCATATGTTCTACGCTTCATCAAAAACCTCATATCGAAAACGTCCTCAGAACTGCAATCACGCATCACAAGTACCATCCCTGAACTCCGTCGACTGACAAACGAAAAATACGTCACAGCAATTGAAAGAAAAGCTTCGCTGCAAGTGATAGTCCGCAATCACCAGATGGTACACTTTCAAGAATTACAACTGAACTCACTGAAACAATTAAAGATACGAAGAGACAAGTACGGCATACTTCGATGTCGCGGACGGATGGAAAATGCCGACCTCCCATTCGAAGCACGTCAACCCATCCTTATAGCTGCGAAGAGTGAGCTGGCCAAGATAATCGTACAGGAAGCTCACTCTCCCCTCCACTGTACTACAGCTCATACAATAGCCAACGTAAGGAACAATTATTGGATACCGAAACTTCGCCAATTAGTTCAAATTGTTATCAGGAAATGCATTCCATGTCAAAAAATGAACAACCTCCCGTACAAATACCCTGAAATGGAGGATCTTCCTAAACGACGTGTACAAAGAGCACGACCATTTGAACATGTGGGGATCGACTACTTTGGCCCAATATCCGCCAAGGAAAAGGAAGAAGTGACACAAGTATATGGAATAATCATAACATGCACAACGACACGGCTTCTTCACTTGGAACTTGTTCCCGATATGACAACGACTAATCTTCTCAACGCACTACGTCGATTCTTCGCAAGAAGAGGAATCCCTGCAACGATAACCTCAGACAACGCACCTAACTTTCTCTTAGCAGAACAGGTCCTGTCTGATGCTGTACGCTCAATCACGCAGGATCCCTCATTCATCAACTTAGTAGCCTCAAAAGGAGTGGAGTGGAGAACAATCACACCATTTGCTCCATGGCAAGGAGCATTTTACGAGCGTTTAATAAAATCCGTCAAATACACACTTTACAAAGTAACACGGAAAACAGTTTTGACAAAGACAGATCTGGAAACCGTTCTCACTGAGATAGAAGGAACTCTGAACTCAAGACCGCTTACCTACCAAGAAGAAAATTGGGAAGAAACTCCAATTCTGAGACCGATCGACTTCATACAACGCGACATAATCGTCACTTACCCATTTGAAACTTGTGGAACAGAGCACGATGACGAAGAATATCTTCCATCCAACGAAATGGCACAACTGAGAACTCGCCAGCAAGCAGAACAAGCGTTAAAGAAAAGCCACCAAATGACAGAAAAATTCTGGTCAATATGGAGATCCAATACCTTACCAGCCTTCGAGAAAAACACAAGCTATTGATAAACAACAGGAAGCGGAACTCGAAAAATCCCTACTCGAAACACTGTGGTACTTGTTCACGACCCAATACTACCGCGAAACACTTGGAAAGTAGGACGAATACAAGAATCTTCTCTCATCAGTGAACGGAACCATTCGTGAAGCGCAAGTCAAGTTACCGAGTGGGCGTATCATCCGGCGACCAATTAACCTTCTCATCCCGCTCGAGCTTCAAGATGAAGAAACACAAGAATCGACGACACAGGAAACCAACAGGAGGGGGGAGGTATTGCAATCGCAACGTAATCATTATAACTTGAGACCACGACTTAGTCACCAGCAGGACGAACTTCGACTAGACGACTTGCAAAACAGCACAACGAATCAGGATCATACCAGCCACCACACGTCTCGAGTTTCGACAAGTCGGTACGGAAGTTCAGGAACTCCGCATCAGTTCAATCAACAAATGGTAGGACCTCACAACGTCGGCTCGCCGCGGAGTATAGAGAATCATTCTCTATTGTCAACCGAAGGTTGTTATGAAAGGCAAGAAAAATGAACCACCGATGAAAGTGATAATAGTGATCTTCTTATTATTGTTTTGAGGGTCGTATAAAAACCCTCTGTAGTAAGAATAAAGTTAGTTGTTCTACCTCGTCTTCCGGTCACAACAGTAGCGGCTGAAACCTCGCCACAGCAGTGAGTGGTCGTCACAGCATGAGAAGCAGACCAAATTTGCGAACAATAGATTTCCAATGAATCCGGAAAACTGATTTCGAGGTGTGAACACACCTGAGCAAATATGCCAAAAGAATCACAACTCAATGTGAGTACTATTGAAACTTTGTTTGTCTCAAACTATTGCTAACTGCTCTCAACCAACGGAGAATTTTGTAACGAAAAAGAAGTCCGAAACAACCGAAAAGAGGAGGGAGGATTGAGAATGAGACAAAAAGGAATGAAAATTCGTAAAAACTTGGAAGAGGATAAACCACAAGTTAGGCTGCGGTTTTCGGAAACACACCTCTGCTTTATCATTTGTTTCAACATTGCAGAGGCTTTTACGCATGGAATTGGACCTTCGTCGAGAACGCTTCTTTTTTGCCTCGTTTCGTGCATGAACCTCAAATAGTATTAATGTAATCCTGCTTTCAGCAGAAAACCAACAAGTTTTTTGATTCCCGTATATACGTGAGACAAACCATCATGAGTGGTTCCAAAGCATAATGTTTAACAATGCAAGTAAGGACGTTCTCATCACGTGAAGTCCATTCCGCACAAATTTCTTCCCATTGATCCGAGAATCTAGAAACGAACAAACTCTGAACGAACATCAAACTCCCAAAAAACGAGAAATTCTACCTGGCCACCAAACTGTAAACGTGCTTGCAAAACTTCTTGTTCTCATAAAGCAATCGCAGTTCTGGATACTGAAGAAGCTTCGTTAAGAAAACAGCTGCCTGCGGACCATGAAGATTTTCTGGTTCAGAGGTTTCTCTTAACGCATGCAAGCACTGCTTGTGATCTGCTTCGTATGACTCTACAAAGGTGTTCATACGCTAGAAACCAGAAAGATACAATTCAGAAAAACAACCTTCATTAGCAATGGAGAACAGAGTTGCCCATAGAGGTTTCAAAAGTGGAGTTAGATCAGTTTTTTCTCGATAACTTTCAGCGCGACCAAACCCTCTTGCTCAATTGCGCCCAACGTTTGTTCGAAAGCCGGCTCTCTGAAAACAAAAAAAAAATGGGAGAATACTCGATATATCAGATTTTTCGCAATGCCCACTTGATTGACAGGGACTCCACTGATTGTTGTTGGCATAAAACAATTAGAGTTGACAGCGAGCTTTCCAGTGAATTGCTCCGAACCTTCTGAAAAACTTGAGCTTATAGAGAAGTAACCTGAGTGAAACAATCTTTCAAAGAGACGTTTCTTTTGAAAACAAACATCAGACCAGAGGTTTGTCACTAAATCAAACTAAAGTGACTTTGTTAAGAGAAAAACAGTGACCCTAATTTTAACTAATTTTTGTCGTTAACTGCGGTGAACATAAATATTGAGGACGCATACCAACTGCTATTAGTAAGATACTTTCTATATTGTGAATTTACTAGAAGGAGATTGAACGAATGTAACAATTAATCCCCTACTGAACCTTCAGCCTATGGAAAAAAACACCGTGATAAATTCTTTATGCCACCACAGCTGTTTCTGCGCAGGAAGCCCACCCAATGAAATATACCTACTCGCTGAAAAATTTTGTAGACCAAAGGCTTCAAAAACTGTTCGTAGTTTTAGGAAAAAAAAGATACTTTCACGTTATATGATATCACTACGATCAGACTTCAAAACAGAGGTATACTAACCATCAATACAACCTTCGTGAGTGATGCCACTACATCTGGCGTTAACTTCACGGTTACGGCCAGTTGACAGATTACCATCAACGATGCCTGACGGAAAGATGGGAGAGCACTTCTGAAAAAATACATACCATTGACGGCAACCATCTCGATTTAGCTCGACGCGCACGTCTTCTTCGTTCTAATATTGATAGTGAGCAGTCTTCTATGACCCCTTTTGCAGTTCATTTTACCGAGCTGTCCTTACAGATTCTTTTTTTTTGCTCGGTATTGTGAAAATACCGTTGGCTATGGAGTTTTGATGGAGAAATCAATTTGAATCTGTTTCAAACAACCATTTTCACAATACCGTGGCACAATTTAGAAGGCCGTGGAAAAGCCCCCTTCAAGATATTCAGCTATCACTTCTAGATGAGCCATAGAATACGATTGCCACGTCATAACTAAGATCAAGTATCAACATGACGTTGCGTTACTAATTGAGAAAGCAAAGCGCCAGCAGTACGACGCACCTAGAGATTTCTTCTCTTGCAACAATTGAAATAATCGCACGTGGCACAAACTATTGCACCCAAGCCCCTCCCCTTAATAGAATAGTCCCAAGAACACTCCAGCAGTGAAAAACTTTAGTTTTTGAAAAAGGTTTTAAAAAAGTTAAGGTTGTTCTAAAATAACTAAAATGTGAAACTCACTTGAGCCCTATTGCGATGAGCGGAATGATTTTAGCGAGCAATGCATCATCAATCTTCGAGGACTCCTCCAACACAGCAATTAGGAGCTTCGTATAGAATGTAAATAGCATATGACATTTCTTTTCCAAGAATTCCTCTCCAACTAGCTGAAAAGATTACTTTATTTCTCGATGATTTCCACGTGACTGGAGACAAGTACTGTTGAGCAATACAAGACCTGGATTCCTCGGTTTAAATGATCACCAAGGCGTGTGATTAATGAATGAGTACTGGATACCGTGTTTTTTACAATCTGCAATGGAAGGACTGTATAAAGGCGAAAATTTAATAAAGACATCAGTGCAACTCACGGAGCTGAATGGAACAGGATATTCCTTTTTGCCAAAACCCTCCATAAACGCCCAATCTTTCGACGTCGCGAAATTATATTCAAGTATGGATAAAATACGACCAAAAACATTAGTTTCGTGAAAGGGAAGGAATGTCAAGATCATACTCTCCGCGTTGTAGGCGTAAATCTGAACAATAAGCCTGTCATGACACATAAGATCTCAATGCTGCAATGGAGGAAACTTGCCTGGTACTTAAAAACAAGCCACTCTAAGACTTGCTGACATGCAAAATGCTGCAAGTATGGAGAAAGTAGAAACAGCAGTTTCTCGATCTTTTCATTTAGAGCAAGATTTTCCTCATTAGTTATCATGGAACGTTGAAAATGCAGGCGAGACTCGTCGAACAGATCGTTTTTGGCAGCGAATTCTCCATCCAATTCCTTCAGTTTTCGCAAGCCCACGCAGCCTATACAAAGTAACTTGGTAAAACGGCGTGACGGTTATTCAATTAGGCTGCATTGATGCCGCAGCTTTTGGTTTGGTTGTCAAGAGAATGATGTCAAAAGTTGCGCAGTTTGCACTGTAACTCACCTATGTTGTAAACAGTTTCTCTGTCGAGTGCCTCAGCCTCCTTTTTTGCGAACAGCAGGGAAACATGTCGCCTTTCTACCGTTTGATGCTGGGCTGTAGCTGTGCGGAGTGACTGAAGCTGACTTGAAAGCGACGTCATGCGCAATACAGATGTGAAATAGCGCCGTCCTAGTGACACACCTAAAACATTTATAAAACCTCAGCTCTTCAGACATTCGAAAAAACATATTAGGCAAAAACAGAAATTCCAAAACAGGGGAGAGATATTGATAGACCACATTTCCGCACGCTGTACCACGATTGACCGAACTAATATCTGCTCAGGCCTCGGCCGCTCGGTGTGGTTATGGAGACGCCGATGCAAATTTAAAAGAATTTCCACCACAGTTTTATTGAACTCCCGAAGACTGACATGCAAACGTCCGTGCAAAAAGGTGTACCGTTGCTGATTGCACTGACCACACTGCATCCTACGTCACGCAGCTGTGCATTCAAAATCCTGCTGCGCCTTCGTCTGTTGGTCCAACCCCGTGGAGGAGACGCAGAGGAAATCATTGGATTACGTTCGGCGGGGATTTCGTTTGAATGGCCGGGTCGCTTCGCGCCGAACTTGTACAATTTCGAATTTGACGCAGTGGAGTTGGAGGATGCCCAACCACTTTGTCTACCCGTTTAAGTAGCGAATTCTCACGATTCTTCAGCAAAATCTACTCTTCATTCCAAGCGTACAGTTCGGGCTCTTGCTGCACTAATTACTACAAAGCCAAATATTTGCATTTCCATCTAGAGTTACGCTCGATTTCGTTGCCTTTTTTTTCAACGTGATCCCATTTGTGGATAAAACTCGGCTCGGGGCCACGCGATGGCGCGGCGCTCTCTTCGTTTGCTCCTCCAAGGCTTAGTCCAGAGGGACAGTCACTCTTTCGCCATTGGGCCGTATGCTATGCTCCCCGAAGGGCTTGGGGGACGAAAATCCCTTTAAAATTTCTGTCTCCCCACTGGGATACTGGGCCGTGATGAAGGGCTTACATCTAATGTATGTATTATGTTGCCGTTTCAAAATACGCGTCATTGGTGACTAAGCCATGGTACAGCAGACGAAAACAGCGCCGCGCCATCGCGTGCCCCCCCCCCGAACCCGAGTTTCACCCCATTTATTGCTACTCTTTCGTAAGTTGTGCCTGACCTGATTTAAGCACTATTGCACTTTTACAACCTCAACAGCGTAATAGTAAAACAGAAAGAGCCGGTTTCTTTCTCAAACTTCAACCGGGGAAGGCCGTTACGGAGGAAAAATGCAAAGGCACAATGTGGCTCGGGGGAGGGGCAGTCGCCGCGCGCGATCTCTGCGTTTTTCTGTGTAAGCATTTCCTCTTCGCTAAATCGGGACTAAGCCTCGGGCAGGGGAGGACTCCAGGATCATAGCAATTTTCATCTTCCCAAAGTTCCTGCCCACTCCTAGGCTTAGTACTACAGGGCGCGGACGAGCAGAGATCGCGCGCGGCGACTGCCCTGCCACAACATCAGCTTTCACGAAGATCAGCCCTATCGCTCTCCACTAGTTCACTTTTACTAGTGATTAGTCAACCTTTGCGTTTAAAAATCTTTCCTCGACGCATCTATGGTTTCGAATGTTTCATGAGCGCAGAGTGCATCAAAATTACGAAACCATGTCGGTGCCGCTAAAAACGGATTAGAGTGGAGAAGGAATGAACTATTGATGATTTATTGTCTGCACAAACTGAACAAGAGCCTACATTGCTTTCAAATTGTACCCAATTATTTCGACTCAAGCTCACCGACGTTCGAGGAACGCAATGGTCGTGGCAACGACATAGGTGGCTTGCCACATGTGGTTTGTTACTCCAGAAGAAAAAGAAACGGGGTCTATTCCAGTTAGGGGGCATCATGATGCAGTTTCTCGGCGAACTAGTGTGAACTCGAACATTCCAGCTTTTCACGCATGTCAAGTGACTGCCCTCACCCCCACCCCCTAGACTGGCTACACTCCCCCTGGCTCGGAGTTACCCTAGCTTTCTGGAAAAACTGCATCATGATGCCCCCCCCCTAACTGGAATAGACCCAAGAAACGTGTTTGTGGGAATGTAAAAGGACCATCACTGTTAAACAAATAAAAACCTGAAAAAGGTTTTGAGAATCACGGGCTTCTTGAAAAGTCAAAGGTTTGCGTGCTTATTTGGTTTTCTTAGTTTTGCTCTACCTCATATATCGGCCGTGCTGTCGAAAAGGGCAGCCACTCAAAGTTTTATGAAGTCTTTATCATCAACCGCAGTGTATTTTTAAGTGTTCCAAATCTCATCCTTTCTTCTCTTACTTATATTATTATTTCTGGTTGCTCCGAGCCGCTCATCTGACCACTAGTGAGATGTTTCCAGAATGTGAACGTATGCTCTATATCTGTTGTTTCCCATCGCTTTATCATACTATTTAAAAGGTCTCAGAAATGGCGTGGAATGAGAGCTTCTCTGTTGCCGATGCTGGTGGATGGGCCGGCGATGTTTCGTTTGCCACGACTGCTCCGAAAGAAGCAGTGTCAGTGAAAGTGGCTGAAAGATTGCCAGTTCCTGTCACTGTTGCTGATCTTCATGACACCGCAAGTGCGGAGGAGAAGTATGAGCTTGGAGATTTTCCCTTCAGCACGGTAAGCGCCCTTCATCGTAAATGTGAATTCGACATGTAAGGTTGGGGTCAGAGTCCGCGATCCATCGCGCGAATCGCAAAAATCGCAAGTGCCCTTTCGAACATGTGAAGCATTTATATGAAACAGTAGAATCATGAACAGTCGTCATTCCCACCACCGCGACGCAAATTAGTTTTTAGCGATCCGTCGCGCGATTCGCGCGAATCGTGCGACGGGTCGCGGACTCTGACACCAGCCTAACGCATGGAAAATTGCTCTTTTCTATCGGGTGACCTCGGTAATGTCGCGCTTAGATGTCCGTCAAATACGGCGAATGCGCCAAGACTGGTAGACATCTG
>MU869714.1:40291-51882 GCA_036418205.1 Ostertagia ostertagi | reverse complement strand
GGTAATCCAGGGGCCGTATGCAACAAGCCCCGAAGGTCTTCGGGGATATATCCCCGAAGTCGTATGCAACAAGCCCCGACGATCGTCGGGGACATATCCCCGAAGTCGTATGCAACAAGCCCCGACGATCGTCGGGGACATATCCCCGAAGTCGTATGCAACAAGCCCCGACGATCGTCGGGGACATATCCCCCGAAGTCGTATGCCAACAGCGCCCGACGATCGTCGGGGACATATCCCCGAAGTCGTATGCAACAAGCCCCGACGATCGTCGGGGACATATCCCCGAAGTCGTATGCAACAAGCCCCGACGATCGTCGGGGACATATCCCCGAAGTCGTATGCAACAAGCCCCGACGATCGTCGGGGACATATCCCCGACGACCTTCGGGGCTTGTTGCATAGGGTCGTCGGAGGATCGGGGATGAATCCCCCTAGTCTCGACTAGGGGGATTCATCCCCGACGGCCTCCAAACGTACGTGTTACTTGAGCTAACTCAGTGGTCAGTCAGTTGGACTGTCGACGCGTAAGCGTTGCGGTCCAGCCGACCTCGGTGATGAAACTCCCATTTCCGCTTATCGTTGCTTTCGTTGTGTCGCACATTTATGATCCATGTCTCACATTTATGATCGAGTTAACCTTTATTCGCTATTCTCAAGTAAGTTAACGTAGTATTGTAGTGGTTATCGATGCGTTTAGTTTTATATATTCACGGAACAAGTGTTACAGGTACACAATTCAGTTGGAACATGGCCACAGGCAACTCTGCATATGTGCGAGGCAAGGTGCGAAGTAGACGGAGGTGTGAAATCTTGATCAAACGTCACATACCCTTCATTTGAAGTGGCCATGTTCCAACTGAATTGTGTACCTGTAACACTTGTTCCGTGAATATATAAAACTAAACGCATCGATAACCACTACAATACTACGTTAACTTACTTGAGAATAGCGAATAAAGGTTAACTCGATCATAAATGTGAGACATGGATCATAAATGTGCGACACAACGAAAGCAACGATAAGCGGAAATGGGAGTTTCATCTCCGATACTCTACGACGAAACTTACGTTTTGTCTTTACGCAACCAATGTAGCGGGTATAAGGCTTTATCGTTTACGTTCGTGTCGCAATTCGGTCCACGATTGACCGTAACAAAACGTGATACTGATACACATATACACGTGCCTGTGGTTAACTTTACATCATATTGTTAACCTACTACACATGCTTGTGGTAACTTTACATCATATCATTACCATATTTCTATATACATATAAGAATACGATTTTTGAGTGACAAATGACAATGCTACGATACAACAATAACCCTACTGGTAGCTGAAAACTGTTGAAGATGACAATACCCCAGCTGTGCTTACGATTAAGGCACACTTGAGTACAACGAATGTGACAATGATAACCCTTCTCAGCAAATGAGATTGAGAAAAAAAAAATGTAGCAGCATAGCTTTGTTATGGAGCAAAATAGATGGATAATAGTGAAGTCATCTAGTAATGTCTAGAACGATCTGACAGCTGCTTTCAAGTTTTACCTCTCCTTGTTCCCAATTCCACACTATCGTCATTTTCAATTATCGTAGAACTTCGATTACTATGCCGTCCAATCGCCGCCATATCAACACCTATCCACAGTTTTAAGTGTGTCATACCATTGACCGAGACCAGAGCGGCATCTGAAATCACAACTACTACATGTCCCCGACTCGGAGACGCCTGTCCCAAGACCAACAACCCCATGCCGGATCAGGTCGCTGTTGTTTGTCTTGTGCTGAACATTCTGAAAAGTAGTCCGTCCCGAATCCTCTGAGGAGACGAAGTGATATTCAGGAAATTACAGAAACTTTACTTGCTATTTGCTGATATATTGAAGGTTACCTAGTACCGCTGTACTCGAAAAAAAAAGAGGTAAAGAGACGTCATAAGGAGGGCCTCCTTAAAGTCAGGGCCACAGTAGAAGCCCTAGATAGAAGGACGTGGCGACGGCTGACAAAGACAGCGGGTCCTGCGATCGCGCGGGACTGATACTAGGGAGAAGAGAATAAGAACCTGGTACCTCTTTGCGCAATAAGGCAAGTACCTCGACAAGCTTGCCAGTTATGCGAACGTTCAAGGCGCTGAGCTCAAATTTTACGAAAGATTTAATAAGATTTAATTTCTTAAGGATCTAGAGCAAACAATTCGTGAGCAATCAAGCAAACCCCTGTGACTCTAGAGTCCTTGGATTGACACATTGCGTACCGCGTACGATTTCACACGAAACATCATAGTTTAATCTGATTTATTTGACATTTTTCAATGCTCTGAACTGTTTGCACTCATTTTCAGAGCCGGGAAACCATACGTGTCATCACTGATAAAATTGTTGATAGATTAATGATGATACATTTTTGAAAAATATAAAAAAGCTACGAAGGTGCTCATACAACGGCGGTCCGCAATGTGTTAAAGGATGAACCGGTCCGCCGAGCGCATCAATAGCCTATGAGGTCCTGGACCTTGACCGACATGCCCAAACTATTTGTTTATTTGATGAATACGTGATTCGTTATTCGAATTAGTACGTAGAAACGTACACAAACATACCAGATCTCAATTCAATGCATGAAACGCGAAATGAAGGAATGATGCACATCTGCGAAAAGGCTTATGGAAAGCCTTAGGTGGCAGAAGGAGAAGATAGCCTTGACTCTTCCACCTACCCCAAAGCACGGAGCTTTATACGATGCGGTCAAAACGGACTGAGGTGGAGAGGTGGTAACCGACATATAATATATTATATTATAGTAAGTAGGATACTTCAACTGCTGATATCCATGCCATGATTTTGGAAATGCTCTGATATCATGGTGTTCACCCTCGAATTGTGAGGTCTACGGAGGCGACGTTCAGAATAATCTGAATCTCTTTGGCAAGCCATGCGGCAGAATCTTGATCTCGCAGGTAACCTAATTTGGCCTCGGAGACAACTTGCTTGCCTGCTCGAGGAAGCAATCACTGTGAATTCAGTGCAAAGATGGTATAGTCAAGACTGAGGACGATTAAAATTGGATTAGAGTGAACCACGGTGAACCTTAAAATTCCACAGCCACCTGGCATGGAACACTTATCCGGGAAAGTGTGGGACTCAAACACACGACCTGTTTGCGAAGAGAGTAATCCAAACTGATTATTCAGCTTTGAAAGAGAACTTGCTACGCTAAGCAATTGATAACACTTAAACTTTCTCACTAAAAACATATTCCAGCACCATACTTCTGCGCATCGCAGGGAAAACGCTGCCTCTGTAGTATCCCGAACAAAGGGGCGCATATGCCGCTACAATGTCGAACGCGCGTGTGGTACTGGATGGATACGAAGCGCATATGTTACTGAGACTTTTTTTTTCAGTAAGGCCATGTCTTTGATCAGCTTTCCAAAACAATGAGTTCGAGCTACGTCTACTACGTCTAATATAACAGGAATGTGTTTGTGTTCTCGTTTCGTACTTCATAGGGTGGGCCGGTGGGACTCACTTACGAAACGAAAGCCGGAATGAGGAGGGGTCCTCCCGACGGGCGGGGTCAGCATGACCGCTACGCTGCCGCTTCGCGGTCTGCTACCCGCAGTATCCGTCCCGTCGTTACGGGACCGCCTTGGCGGAGGAGGCTTGCCGTTTACGTAACAAAAGTGATCATTTTGTACTCCTACTGACTAGTATAGGGCGCCATTCGTTGCGGGACCCACTGCCTTAACCCGCGGGGATCCCATGTGATCGCGGTTGAATTCGAACATTCCAGCTTCTCACGCATGTCAAGTGTCTGCCCTCACCCCCCACCCCCCTAGACTGGCGACACTGCCCCTGGCTCACGGATTCCCCGCTCCACATTGAAGGGTTCACTGTAGCAGGAGGCAGTGGGACCCGTAACGAATGGCGTCCTTTACTAGTCAGAAGGAGTACAAAACGATGCGTTCGTACGCAGCTGACTCGCTGGCGCAACGCTCGTATCCCGCGATTCGCTAGCGAATCACTGGACTCGCGAAGTATGACATCGGCCTGAGGCGGGCATGGTTTAACAATGAGTGCCTTCATGTAGTGCGCTCTTCGCAGCCTGCGGAAACTTATTTGGCGTGAGATCCAAAGAAGAAACATGAACTTTTGAGACATCCTAAAATCAGGTACACTTTAAAGCACATATTCCAAGGAAAGAATTTTCTGGAATTAATAGATGTCTCACAAAAGTACACGAAGGGAAGACTACGCAATTGATATTTCGAAAGCAAAAAAAAATCACCGCTAAACATGACTGTGTGTTCGCCAGCGTATTTCTTCAAAAAAGAAAACAGATCGGAATTGTGGTTGGGGCTGACCAACCGCGATATGATGAGTCTTCCACCGCTATCGCCATACTCTTCAACTCGACCTTCAATTATCAAAGTGGCCATAACAGTCTCAGAGTTCTAGTGTTTTTAGGATTACTCACTGCAATTCTCTCCTGTCCATCCTGAATGACAAATCTTTTCGTCATTTTCCGAGCAGGTGAGATGACGACTGTTGTCATCGGTCTTGCAGAATCGGCTCCCAGACAATACCTAACCATTTGGGCGCGGCCGCGGCGAACGCGGCCGAGTTGATAGGTGCCCGCGAACTCAGCACAGCACAGTTCGCGGGCACCTCGAGTGCGTTTTCAACGGTTCGCGGGCACAATCGACTCGGCCGCGTTCGCCGCGGCCGCGCCCAAATGGTTAGGCCTGGTCTGGGTCATAGTCGCGACGTACCAGCGATTGGCAAGCGACGGACAAGCGATGCGCTTGTTCCGTCGCCGACTATGACGTCGGTTAGGTATTGTCTGGGAAGCGTGCAGAATCGGCCGCAGTGAAGCCCGAAATAATTCCTGATAAGCGATCATAATTTTACGGCGATATTCCAAAACAGTAAATAAAAAAAAACGCAAATGGGATGAACACCTCACCGATAGCAAAGATACTATGATGCGGAAGGATTTCAGCCCCCTCTTATTATAATGATGTGTTCCTCTACTCTTTCTACTAGATACATTGTAAGTTATTCGTTGTGCAGTCAAATAAAAGTAATGAACTGCCTAGCTTCAGAGCTGGCAGGACGAAGCGAGCGGCCATGGAAGGCATGAAAGACAGTAGTGAAGAAGATGAAGAACTTCTGTCTCTACGGCCACCTATTGAATTCTGCGTCCTTTCTACGCATACAGGATAAGCATGTGACCAGCATGTGGTCATGCAACGTGAAGAGGACCATGTTGGAAATTTCCCTAAAGACTCGAGTACAAGAGAGAATTCGGAGATCCGAACTTAGTCAAGGTCGAAAACACAGACTGTCGTTCCCGCCGAAGAATCAAAAATTCGGGTCCTCCAGATGGGAAGATCTACTGGAGCACTCCGACAAACGGTATGGACGAATGGCGCTAGGTGAGGAACCGGATGAGATAAAGTGATACAGTTATTAAATTGAGCCTTGCTTTTTCTGATTATATTTTACGCGTAAACCCTATATATGGTCCGCTAGACTGGAAAAAAAAGTTTCAGTCTCCATCTTGGCTGAAGACATATGTTATAGAACACTCGTAAATTTACCAAAGAGAAGTGGCGAGTCATCAGAACACTCACTGATCACACGTGAAAACTGAATCCTCAAAAATTCTGCTTCTGTTGTTAGCGCGCGATGCGGAAGTGAGCCGTCTACGAGGAAGCGCTCACGAATCGAGTCCCGCTCAGAACCTGCACTATCAAGATTAAGACGTATAATACATGCTCTAAGTCGCGAGAAAAATTAAATTAATTGCTATCCGCCGATACTGTTCGTAACATTGATACTGACAGTTATGTGGTCCTAAATGCTCGAACTGACTGAAGGTTTGAATGCAGAGGTCGCGCTTGGGTGAGGTGCGACATTCCAGAAGGGTCCTCAGAACTCAAAAGCAGCGTTCAGAGTTTGCGACCATGCACAGCTGCGGCGCTTGTCAATGGGTGGGAGTGTTGTTTGCTAGGACAGAAAACGGCTTTTTCGCGTTTTATGGTGCGAAATAGTTTAGACCCACTCAAAATCTGCAGTGGACCTAAGGTTCTAGCTGCGAAAAATGTTTTGCCTGCAAAACGCGAAAAAGTTGCTTTCTGTTCTAGCGAACGGCACCCACGGGAGGAATTTCGACCAAATTGGTACACCTCAAATGAATCTCTGACTGAATGAATCTATGGAATTTGAAGTCTGCTGATGGGTACTGAACCCCTTCTAATCACTTCACTGCCGAGGCGTAGACTGGTCCCGCAGCGGGTCCCGGTAACTCCACATGCCCTGTATGGCCGGTCTAAAGTACTCAACGCCCAATTCGAATTATCCATCAGAATTGAGATGAGGAAAAAGAGTAGCAACGCCGTGCGGCCATCGCCGACTTTTTCGCGTTTCGCAGCACGAAGCATTTTCCGCGCAGGAGCCTCAGGTCCATCACAAGAACGATTTATCAGGGGCGGTATTCAATCCTTCCCCCAGGGGGATATATCCCCCTACTCTGATTCAATCCTCTGGGGGGACAAGGACCTAGCATACCTCTGTGTTTCTACCTGCCAGACAGTTAGAGCAGCGCTACTACCCTCCACTGATGAAGCACTCTTTCCCTGAGGGGTCGCGCTGCTCTAACTGTCTGGAAACACAGAGGTATGCTAGGTCCTATGACGCAACCCTTTTTTGTCCCCCCAGAGGATTGAATCAGAGTAGGGGGATATATCCCCCTGGGGGAAGGATTGAATACCGCCCCAGGATGGTTTCCTAACTTCCACCGTAACCACTTGCACTGGGGCGCACTATTGAGCACTGGAGCGCGCAATCGGATCGGCGGACGTGTACACCTCCTTTGATCGGGACTAAGCCTGGGTATTATAACACCTTTCCTCGCGACCACCCGGAGGCAGCCGTCCAAAATTCCTGCAGCACCCGCTTCGCAGTGCAAACGGCCGCTTGCGCGACTAGGCGGACGCTGCACGCGTCCTTGGCGCCTCGCATAGAAGTGCGGCCTTACCTGAGGCTGCACTTCGGTGCAATGTGGCAAGGGGGACCAGCCGCCGCGCGCGGCGTTGCGGCAACAGGAAATTCGTGAGCCAGGGGGAATGTAGCCAATTCAGGGGGGTGGGGGTGAGGGCAGTCACTTAGCATGCGTGAGATTTAATTTACACTACATCGCTGAGCCGCGCGGCGACTCCCCCCTAAGCCTTCATTGCGCCCGCACTTCTCTGCGGCAGAACCGATGCCTTGCCCTACTCCGCTTTCTACAGCGATGGCGCTCCGTGCAGTTGACGACCACATTCTCGTCGTGGCTCTCGTCGTGGAGGGCGCAGAGAAAACGACGAAAACAAATCGATAACATGTGGCAGTGCGGGCCCCACCGCGAACGCGCTTACGGTGGAAGCTAGGAAACCATCCTAAGAAATCGTTTCTGTCAGGTCCATCAGTGATCATGAGTGGACCTGGAGTTCCTGTAGCGAAAAATGTCTAGCGCGCGAAACGCGAAAGTCGCTTTTTGTCCCAGTGAATCACACCCTAGGTTATTAATCCGTATGGTTTCAGTGCCACGGATCTCTTTCACTGAGGGTCCTCTCTCACTGAAAGATCTCGAGCCGGTTGGTGGCGAGGCTACGTGGCGCGACCCCAGGTGGCGGATAGGGGGTAAATCGCGGACCAAAAGCCACCATGTACTTGCCCTGAGACGCAGGTGGATTCAGGGGATGGACTCCCTGTTTCTGTAGTGCTGTGTTGATTCATACCAGCTGTCTCCACTCAGGCGCATCCATGCATGCTTGCGTGTGTGGTGCGCTCTGTGTGTGTGCGGTTGGTATCCTGCATGTCGGCACAGCCAAAAGCTTGCATTCAAGTGACTGGGAAGTACATGGGAGGCGATTCGGGGAAAATAAGCCCCTTGTTCCGCTCCAGGATAGCGTGGCTAACTACCTGGAGGTCTATCCTAGCCCACACGACAGAGCCTGGCAAGCTACTCGTGTGCCTTCAATATGCCGAAAACAGCAATATGGATGGGCCTCATTCCCCTGAACCTGAGGGAGCCCCCAATACGGCAGCGTTGGGTAGGACCGCTCGGGAGAGGCTGCTAGAATCTCAGGGCCCGGATAGGCTGCCTAAACGAAGAAGGACTAAGATGGCGATCTGTACTTTCAACGCACGAACGCTTGCATCCGAAGCTCACATCGAAGATCTGATGATGCAGGCCAGGAAGATCAAGTACGACGTCATCGGACTGACCGAGACGAGAAGGCACCGCCCGCTACACGCCGTTTTCGATACTGGAGAAGAACTGTTCCTTGGAACATGCGACAGCAGAGGCGTTGGCGGTGTGGGTGTCCTCGTCAACACGCACTTGGCCATAAACATCGATTCGTACGAAAGCCTTACGACCCGAATCGGACGTTTGAGATTGAGAAGATGTGGTTCAACTCCTGCTTTGACAATCTTCGTCGCCTACGCACCAACATCCAGCTACGACGAGGAGGAACACGAAGCATTTTATATGGAATTGGAGAAGTTCTACAAGGAAGATCATACCTTCTTCAAGGTCATCGTCGGCGACTTCAACGCCAAGATTGGCCCGAGAAGAACGGCTGAAGAACTTCACATCGGTACTCACGGAATGGATGGAATGAGCAGGGTGAGAGACTGTCGGAGTTTATCATGTCGATCAACACGGGTGCGGGACTTTTGGTGCGTCCGGGGTTGCACGCGGCGAATCGCGCGGCGGGCTGCGCGGCGATCCGGACGAGGCAAGTCTTCGCGGGCTTCTGCGGTGGAATCCAACACGTCAGAACGTGTGCAGATCGCGGATAGAATCCACAAGGTTCTGCGATTCGAATTACATTCCAACGCGTGGATATTCAAAGGCAGCGGCAGGAAGAGAAGAAAAGGAATAGCAAAAGGCTGTTATAGCAATCAGGGCGCTTAGGTTGCTGGCGCTTGTTGTTAAGGGGGGGGGGGGAATCCCATGAGCGGAGAGATTCAACCAATTATTGTGTTTGGGACTAAGCCTGAGGGGAAGAGTTTCTCGTGGAGGATGTGAGCAATTTCTGTTCTCCCGAGCGTATTTCCCTTCTCATGAGCTTAGTTCTAGTGTCACCTTCCATTGGCCCTGTTTTGAAAGTTCTCCCCAAGGACAGGAGCGCCGCGATTAGCAAAGATATAGAGTTGACAATAAATAACATCTCACTAAATGACTCCATTTTTAGTGCTTCTTATTCATATTTATAATATGATAATAGTGACATTTCTATGAAGTTTCTCTCTTTCATCTCCTTTCGCTGTAATCTTCACACTGCATTTCACCGATCTCCGCGAGTGGGAAGTTTCTTTCAAAGCAGAACCTTGTGGATTCTATCCGCGATCTGCACACGTTCTGACGTGTTGAATTCCACTGCAGGAGCCCGCGAAGACTTGCCTCGTCCGGATCGCCGCGCAGCCCGCCGCGCGATTCGCCGCGTGCAACCCCGGACGCACCAAAAGTCCGTCGCCCGATCAACACATCCATGGTAACTCACAGTTCCAAAAGTCCCCTCACCTTCGTTGGACTTGGGAGTCACCTGATGGACAGTTCCATAACGAGATAGACCACATCATCTTCAATCGAAGGTTTTGCCTGACCGACGTCGCTGTTGTTCCAAAGTTCTACACGGGATCGGACCATCGTCTCCTCCGCGCAAGATTCCACTTCTCGATGCGTGTTGAGAGAGCAGCAAAGTTCAGGAAGCGAAAGCCCCAGGACAGTCATCAACTGGGACCACTTCGCTTCCCTCGTCAGCTTATGGGAGGATTCCGTCATCGAAAACATCGACGAGGAGTACTATCGGCTCGTTGAACATCTTCACGATTGTGGCAAGAAGGCAGAGAGTTGAAAGTCACCAAGGGACGTCTGTCTCCGGAAACTCTCGAACTGATACGCCAGCGTGGAGCCGCACGAGCTGCAGGCAATCACCGACTCACGTCCGAGCTTGCGAAGCTATGCAGAGAGGCGATAAAGGAAGATCTCAAGGAGCGAAGAGCAGCAGTATTAGCTGAAGCAGCAGAGGCTGGGAGGAGCATCCGCAATGCCCGCCGAAGCTTTGCCAGCTACAAGACCAAGATGACCTGCCTCCGACGTCCGGATGGAACAGTTACTGCATCCCGAAGGGCAATGGAGAAAGTCATCCACGACTTCTACTCGGATCTCTTCGATAGCCATGTCCATCTGCCTACTTATCAACTGCAACAGGATGGATACGTCGTCCCCTCAGTTCTCTCTTCCGAAGTCCGACACGCCATCAAGTCGGTGAAGAATCGTACAGCACCCGGTCTCGACAGGGTTAAACCGGAACATCTGAAGAATGCACCGCCAGTTATCATCAAAACTCTGGCTCGACTCTTCACGCGCTACCTGTCGGAATGCAAGGTACCCACTCCGTGGAAAACCAGCAGGACCGTGTTGCTGTACAAGAAGGGAGACCTGGACGACATTGGCAACTATCGCCCAATCTGCCTGCTGTCTGTAATCTATTAGGTTGGCAAGAAAGTCCTGCAACACTTTTTCAAATTTTTGATTTTAATTTTATCTTTTTTGTTTACAACTCCTGACCGGTCTTATATCTACCATGAGTGTCCACCACTTGTCTTCAACGCTCAGAAAATTTCTTGATGCTCCTTTCCAAAACCCAGCGGAGTGCGGGTCGAGAAAGGAGGCGACCTCACTTTCGAGTTGGAGTTGATCGTCTAATTATTTCGTCATCAAGATGATGATTAAGGTCCAGGATAGGTGGCAGTCATTTATAGCTCGACCAGGGGAATACGCTAAGAGAGGTAAGAAATCTTGCCGCAGCTCCAGAATTTCTTACCGGGCTCATTTCGGATCATGGTGATTCGCAATGTCATGAAAGAAATGAATATTGTCGCGGTACGAGGGCTCTTGACGAGCTGCCTCGGCCAGCTTCTGGTATTCCACAGCCTAGGCCTCTACCTACACAATGGTGCCCATAACGAAGAATTGTAGTGGAGCTTCTGTAAGAGCCCTACCTGTAATGGAGTGTAGGGACGCTGCTGGCTTCTTATAAAAATATCAAAAGATCGAAAGCGCTGGTAAAGGTGAAACACGCTGTAGCGGTGAACGCATGCCTATTGAAGCTATTGCAGATAGTGTTGGTCGTTGACACGAATCCATAGTTATGGAGACATTTGTACTAGACAGTGACTCGGAGTATGGATTTACTAGTGGTCGAGGTTTTTTGAATTTTCTTGGATAACTACTGACTGCAGCACTTATATCCACCTCGTGGATTAAAGCCTCGAGAATGCTCTACCATTTGTTAGTCATAAATGTTACCTATGAATTTTTCAGAAAAAAAGAAAATTTTAGAAAGTGTCGCAGAACTTTCTTTGCCAACCTAATACAAGCTATTCACACGAGTCATCCACATATCCACACGGTTACGAGACTCATTGAAGTTCACGGGAGTACAAGATGCCGCTTTGTCTCACATTCATCGACTTAAGGCTGCTTTCATAGTTCGCATCGGTGCGGTCGGTGCCGACGATGCCGA
>MU869714.1:0-37340 GCA_036418205.1 Ostertagia ostertagi | reverse complement strand
AAAGGTTTCAAATGAATGGCCGTTAGAAGAGACACCCTCAGCCTACTACCGGCAGCGGCCTGGCTGAGTGGTAGTGGGGGCGCATGATGATGGTGGTGAGACTATGGTTCGGATCCTGGTCATGATGAAGTTTTTGCATTTTGTAATTTTGCTTGTTTTCAAGCTGAAAGACCATTCAGTGTTGAAATTACGCCATGTACAACGCTGTCAAGTGTTTGCAACTTGACAGCTGAAAGCAGAAAACACGTAGGTGAGTATAGGTTTCATCACGAATGGCCACTTCGACCTGGGATCCTTCCCTTGTAAGAAGTCGCTCTAGGGAAATAAAAAAATTTGTGCATTGTCATAAAGTTGCACATTGAGCCTTTTTCTGGTTACCTTTCCCCTGCAAGGGTGCTTAGACAGACCGTCTGTTGAAGGGCCCTTGAGATGTGGCGGCATTTACTGCCATTGGCCAATGGGGTTAGCAGAAGTGGGCAGATGTGTGTTATGAAAATACTGTAGTAATAGTGCTGTAGAATAGTTACTAGATCTGAGTCTATACATTCTCAGAATTGAAATTGTGACTAGATACTTTTATGTAGTGATAAGATCAAAGATCAAATTATTGATTATACACCCGTGTTGACGTCGGTTTGTAAACCCGCGTCGAATACGGAAAGGGTAATTGGGCACTGTCAGCAAATGCTTCGCACGGCGGTAGTATCGGAGTTTGAGGGGTCCTCCGCAACCATTGCAATAGACCCCTATTTTTACCGGAGTTTGAGATGTCCTCCGAATAACTGACATCTATTTTTGGGTGCGTCGTGCGAAAGCATTGTCGTGCCGATCATGCAATTGCAGTTTCTGCAGTTGCGTGTTTAGCTCTCACTCTATTTACCAAAAAGAGGAACAGAGCCCACATTTTCTTCATAACTGTACAAAGTATAGAGTTGGCGAAGGAAGAATAGATATATGCAAACGATTGGACCTCCCAAGTAAGTGAGGTGGCAAGGCCAAGTGCTGTACCAAGCGCAGCTAAAGTTAGTTTCCAGTGACTGGTAATGGTGTGCAGAAAAGGATCGATATTAGGTAGACTAATGTCGCTGAACCATTGGTGTTTTAGAGGCACCTCCATGGTCTTTCATTTCGAAAACTGAAATGTCCTGAGGTTTCGTTAAGTTGGTAATGCAGAGTACCGTTCAAAGAGGAATTTAGTAGGCCTATCAGAGCAATGGGCATTGCATTGTTCGTTCACGATAGGATGGTTGAAATTAAGAATGATTTCATTTTCTTCTTCTGAAGGTCCACAAGTGACCAAGAATTGCTGAGATTCGCAAGTTACCGTTACTGTAGCTTTCGCTGGTGACTTGCAAATGGCTGTAAAGTGAGCACCTAGTGTGCAGTCGTAGCATCCTGTAAGCTTTGATATTTTGAAGCCACATTCTTGGTTGATAATAAGTTCTGCTACCACATCTTGTAGCATCTTTGACTCAATTCGTAGGACCATTTCCTCCTCGTTGGACGTAGCAACGATGTTCCCCTCGCGAACATTTATAGTTGCGTGGGGTGTTTTTAGAGGTAGCGTGCTTTGTGGGTTGTCACAAAGTTTTTGGAACGAATCGTCCGGACACTGACAGTTACGTGGCGAATTTCCACAGTTGCACTGAATTCTATTGGAACAGGTAGAGAACTCTCTCAGTGCTTGAGTAGGTGTGTTACATGCGACTGCAACTTGGAAATTAGGTGGCAAGAGATATGATTTATCTTTGCAATTGCGAAGCGCTTGTTTTCTAACGAATATAGTGGCCTTTGAATTGATATGATCTGTGATATTGAAGTTATCAATATTATTAGCCACATATGGCGTAAACGATCGCTCAACTTTTTCTGTTCGATTGGCTATTGTTACTTCGATTTCTAGTTTGACCGTTGTGGTCCAGTGAGGACACTGTACGATTTCGAATATTCGATCTGATATTGGTCTATGAGCAATTTTATAAAACCAGCAACTAGGAAGCGGCAGACCACATCCGCAGAAGATTCCTCCGCAACTGTTCATACAGCCGGAGTAGCCAGGATATTTTGAAGCATGTCTCAATTCCTGAACTGTTTCGTTTTGCTTGATTGTTTCACACTTGTTGTTCTGACATGAGCCTGCTGTGGCGCAGCGTTTAGCGTGGTAAACTGATAGTTTTGTAGGTCTTGTGAAAAACTCCGTGGCTTTCGAGCATTCAAAGTCAATGGACTTCTTGGTGAATTTTGCTGATCCAACGGTTCTGTTACCGTGCAAGATTTCAATACATAGCTCCGACTGGAGCCTGTTGAATAGAAGTTCTCTGCTATATTCTAGATGGCATTGATTATTCTCATTACATACGAGGTCAGCTGAGTGGCGCATGAAACCGTGTTGACATGCGCCTGTGGTGGACATCAGACATATTAGGGTACACAAACGAGTAGTGTAGGAAGTGGTGTCAATTCGAAACTGCAGACTGGTGCTGTTGGAATTTCGGGTTCATTCCTTTCTGGTTTGCCAGCTATTTCAGGAGACTTTAGCTTATTAGTGATTCTTAACGGTAATCCATATTGCGCCCATGATCACTGCTATTATGATATAAATTAGCACAGCTGAGGAGGCGATGGCTCCAGCTGGCCAGCAATGGGGGTTTCCTAATAAACTTTTTGAGAGGAAATATTGATGTTCGCAGAACTTTGGTCTGTCGCAGAGCCATTGTTGTTCTTGTACCCCATCACTGCTGAGAGTGCGCAGGCGCACTTCAGCTCCTTTTTCAGTTGGAGATATGGGTAGTAAGTATTTGACATAACGTGTTGTATTGTTCATCGATTGACAATCGTTATCGATGCATAACTCGAACCAGCCCTTCAATGGCGGCACACTAACTACTCCGTTCGAGCAAGATATTATAGTAGAGTTATTGACCGCTATGGCTGGGCTCATCATTGAGCACAATACTGTCAGGAATATCAAGGACGAAGATCTGGATATCGCGCCATATGCATGGTTTGAATCACTGTCCATGTTTCGAAAAAAGTCATGAGCACGTGTCTTCGATGCTCTAGGAAGAATTTGCCTGGTTTTTGGTGCAATCTTTTGTGACGGTTCGCTTGTTTTGAACTCTGTAGGCAGTTTCTCATTGGTTTCTTCTACAACCTGTTCGCCAGTACCGGGTTTTTCGGATACACTGCGAATTTCAAGAGGATAAATCTTATTCAATGGTCTTTGAATGACCCTGTGATTAGGCATCAATATTTTCGCTGACCTCACGAAACCATCAGCTGAAGTAATTATTTCAATTACTCTGCCGTAGGGCCAGTTGCCTCTGGGTATGAAGTCTTGCTCTATTAACACGACTTCTCCAGTCTCGGGCAAGATCTTGTTAAGTGCCGAGGTTGTTTCAGATGTTGCTTTTGCACTTCTCTTAATAGTGTGAGGTATTCGTATCTCCAGCATTCCCAGAATTTGTCTGATATTGCTTCAGAAAAGCGCATTGCTTCCACGGCTTGCTCTCTTGATTGAATAAGTTCAGGATCATAGGTTGGATCATTAATGTTCTCAAAGTTTCCTCCCTTCCGGAAGGGAAAATTTGACATTTGTTCGAAGAAAATCTATTGGACGTAGAGGAATTTTTGTGACATCGTCCGGATTTAGTTTTGTTAGAGGTCTCGTATTGAGAATTGCCTCTATTCTTGCCATTGCCGTGGACATCTCCGTAAAACTCAACTTTTTACGTCCCACTGATTTATTCAGTGCCTTTTTGACAGATGCCACGAGTCTTTCCCAAACGCCACCCATCCAGGGGGACGCTGGTGGATTGAATATCCATTTAATTCCTCTTGTTGCGCAATAGGACATCAGAGAAGTTCCTGATGATTCGTCATTTTCAAACATTGTGGCTATTATTTGCTCACCTTGCTTGAAGTTAGTTCCGCAGTCGGTGCGCATTAGTTTTGGAACACCTCTTCGAGAGATAAATCGCACAAAACTGTTTAGAAATGCGCTCGTTGTCATGTTTTCCACAACTTCGAGATGGACCGCTCTAGTTGTCAGGCAGGTGTATAATGCTACATACATTTTCTCCTGTGTTTTTGAAGTAAATGGTCCCATAAAATCACATCCTGTGTTTTGGAATGGTGTTGATGCGATCACTCTGTCTGTGGGAAGAGCAGGCATATAGGTGCACCTAATGGTAGCCCTTGATATTTTTTGCAAGTGACGCAGTTCTTCAAATACTTTTTGAATGCACTTGAAGCTCGCGGAATCCAGAATCTCTGGCGCGCGATAGTAGCGTATGCTCTTTGCCGCAGTGAGCATTGTCGCAGTGAATTTGCACAATTAATCGAACGAGTTCCGATTTTGGAGGTATATATATTGGTGACTTGGTGTCCTGGGGTAGAGCGGCATTTTGAAGGCGAGACTCATGCCTAATTACCCCACTTTCATCTCTTATTAATTTCTTGTCCGAAAAACGCTTTTGTATATTTTCAAAGCTTTCGTGACATTGTTCCTGAACAAAAATTATGTGTTCGGATAATTCGATATCGATACTTGTTATTTCCTTCTCGGAGGTGAATTTTGAAATCGCTCCAAGTTCTATATTGAGATTACGATTTTTGTTCGTTAAATGGGTCCAGTGTTTCGCTATTTTGCAGACCTGAGATACCACTCGTAAGTGCCTTACTTAGGCTGGAAAATCGACATAAATCAAAGAGTGTTTCTTTGGTTTCGACTTTAACAACTTCGATATTTAGGAAGTGTAACCAAGTCCGATTCCTCAGTTATAATCTCAATTGATTCCATTTTTGTTAATGGCCACGTTTCGGGGTGATTTTCTAGCCAACGTGGGCCTTTCACCCAGTCACTGTCGTTTATTTCTTTGAATTCAATCCTCTAGTTCCTGCATCTGCTGGATTGTGAGCAGTAGCAAGTGAAAGAAATCAATGGAAATGCCATCAGATTCGAGTTTGGTCTTGATTTCAACGATTTTTTTGCGTTGATTTTCAACAAAAACCGGTAATTTTTTACAACTTTTTATCCAACAAAGTGCGATTTCGCTATCAGATGCAATTGAAATTCATGCACATCGTACTTCAATCTGATGTTATTGCATAGCCTTGTTGCCATTAAAATAGCAACCAATTCAAGGCGCGGAATAGTTTGTTTTATCTTTTTTGGCGTCAACCTTGTTTTTCCGCTAATCAATGGCGTGACCTCGCTTGTTAATTTGCACTGTAAGTAAGCGCAGGTAGCCATAGCAATATTGCTGGCATCCGCGAATACCCAGAGGCGATTTAACAGCTTTTTCGACTCTCTGTACTTTTGCAGAGCTTCTTTTGGAGTTTCCGCCTGCATCATGATGTTATCAACATATAGATTGCTTGCGATTTCGTTTGCTAGTGTTGAACCTTCCTTAATCAAGAACGAAGTGAGCGCCATATTTAGTATACTTGGTGAGGCAGTTACTCCGAATGGAAGCCTTTTAAACCTATAGTGAATCAGATTTTCTCTTGTAGGTGGTAAATTGATATTTTTTACCCACAAAAATCTGCAGAGATCTTTATGAGAATCCACGAGATGGATTTGCGTAAAAGCTGCCTCGATATCACACATTAGGATGATCTTTTTTGTTCTTGATGCAAGTAAAATATCATGGATTTTATTGACAAAAGATTCACCCTTGTGAATCACATCATTAAGAGAAGGCTTGTTCCTCCTTTTTGATGAAGCATCAAAAACTATTCTGAGCGGTACTTTTTTGCTTTGGTGCTTCACACTGGCCCTGCCCCATGTGGCATTGTAGCGTGACTTCGCGACCCGCCTCCTTTTCGCCCTGTATACGAAGGTTCGATTGTATTTTCTTCTACATATTTTTGAAGAATTTCGCAGTACCAACTGCGTTGTTCGGGGTTTTGCTGCAGAGTTTTTTGAAGGGATTCGAGTCGCCGAATCGCTACACAGTAGTTGTCCTCCAATTCTGAGATGTTATCTTTGAGAGGGAAAAGGTGCAGTTATATAACCATTTTTGAAAGAAACTAGCTTGGAATATTGATCCAAATAGTTGTGAATTTTGTCATCTTTATGACATTCATCTTCTGAGATGCCAAGACCGTCGAGTTCGAACATTTTTTGCAGTATTTCCTGCTCAGTTTGCTCAATTACGGCCGTAAGCCCATAATAGGTACTATTGATTAGATTTTCCGCTGTCAGAAGCCCTTTACCGTATACGGTTGGTCCGAAGACGGTTTTTGTGATTTGAAGGCCTGACGGCGTTTTTTGTGTATGGTTTGGACCGGATATTAGGTCATGATAATAGTCCAAACCAACGAGAATGTGTGGCTTTTGATGCTCTCCACGAAGTTTTGAATTGGCCAGATAGATGTTGTTTTCCTTTAAAAATGTTACATCTGCTGCTGTCAGTTTGACACTTGGAAAACCGTTCGTTAAAACAGGTTTTGTTTGAATTTTAAGCTCGATTTCCTCGCCAAAGGCTGTATTTATTTTTGTCAGCACTATGTCGCTTTTGAAGTTCTCAATATGGCCTCCGATTCCTGACATGGTGCAGATCTCGGTAGAGTATTTCGAAGACGCTAGTTGTTGCGTAGGTTTTCTTCAATTACCGTTTTTTGGGCTCCGGAATCGAAAAAGAAATAGCGCTTTAACGTATTCCTGCTTTTTTGAAGCTCCAAAGATTACCTTCGGCTGTCATTAAAACGAGCTGTGATGAACTGTGATTTTGCTGCGAGATTGCAGGTTGAATTATCTCTGATTCCGTGAAGGTTGTTAGAGAATTTCCTACGTTCGGTACCGTAATTTGGTCTTTGATCCCTGTTTTGAGAGAAAAATGGCTTGGAAGAGGTTTGTCCTGCATTTGCGCTCCTCTGATTAGCGTTTCTGGGAGGGTAATTATGTCCAGGAGAAGTTGCCTCTCTTTTAAAGCATAAACTGGGATGATGTTTTTGTCCACATAAGGAACAGTCAGATTTTTGGCAGTTGTAGCTATTGTGCCTGCTTGAACCACACTTCCAGCATCTGTTTCCCTCTTTTAATGATTTACGGCGACTGTTCTGGTCCGTTACCGTCCGACACGCCATTGACGTGTGGTTGTTTCTGCCGCAAAACACACACTCTTCGCCAGATTGAGGTCGTGGAGTGTATTTTTCTCGCGGCAGGGTGCCTTTGTTTTTGAGTACCTGGCCAGATCTGCTTTCGATTGGGTGGCCAAGTCTGTTCTCGATATACAGCTTAGCGGCAATCTCTTTCTTGAGATGACCCATTAAATCTTCTGTTGTTTGGTTAACTTGAGATTGCCCTGATATCAGGACGGGCTTAACAACATCTTGAGGGAATTTGGCCAGGATGGTTTCGCACCATATCGGATCGCAGGTTATTTCGCACGTCGTACCCCGCGGATATCATTTGGTTAATTAGAACCTGAATTTGGTCTAATACAGCCGAGCAATTGTCGGCAGAGTTATTGGCTGGTTTCAAATTTACCAGCTTTTGAATTATTTGTGACCGATTTACGGGCTGGTTACAGTAATTTTCCTGTAAAGTTCGGATAATCCAGTTGTAATTATCTGGAATAAGTTGTATCCCTTTTATTGTGTTTTGGGCTCTACCTTTAAGGCTTTCTTTGAGCAGAAGAATTTTCTCCATAACATCGAGTTCGGTACTTTTATGGACAAGTGTCTCAAAACCGCCCAAAATTCAGGAAAGTCCTCTGAGTTGCCGTAGAATTTCGGCAGAGGGTAGCTTGCGGAGGTTTTATGGACCTACCGGAGGTTTTTATGTTGGAGTTTTCACGTTGGATTTGCTCCGAATTAGGCGCGCTTGATGATGCGCTGTTTTCTGCACTTTCGGTGCTGATTCTATCCTCATCTGGGATAGTATGTAATTCGTGGCTTTGTGACTCAATAATTTCAATTTGTGCCTTTTGAGTAACGTAACCTAGTTTCACGTTCATTCTGTCTCTGGCACACTTTGCTTCATCGAGCCGTGCCTTTAACATGAAACATAAGTCCTCTGATTCGGCCATTACTAAGTTCAAGCCCGACTCATCTTCTATTTGCTCGATTTCCGTCGCTATTTCTTTTCTCTCTGTCTTTGTTTTGCAGTTTTTATACTCTTCTTTTATTTCCTTGTGCCTCATTTCCAGTTTTTCCTGGCCACATTTTATTTGCTGTAGGCCACTTTGCAAAAGTGCTATTGTGGATCTACATTTTTCGTAATTTTCCTCATCGATTACAGTGAAATCTGTTTTTGAGGTGTACTCTCTGTAGCGGAGTACTAGATTCTTAAGCGTCTTAGCACTCAGAATGATAGGCGTCTTGTGGAATAAAAGTGCCATTTTTGATCTATTTGTTTGCGTATTTCTTTTTTTGAAATACTTACTTTGCTATTAATGTAGCAAATTGACTCCAGGTACTATGACGGGAGATTTAGTCTGCTTTGTTTGCAGAAGAGTTGCTCCAGGTACTGTGACGGGAGACTTATGAATCAAAAGATTCGAGGTCTTAGATTTGACCTTATGAAAATTTGCTCAATGAGCTAGTCTCGACTCCAGGCCTCAAAGTTGCGACGCTTTGACACGGGAGAATTTGGCGTATTTAAGCCGATGCACCAAGCTGTTGCGGGTGACTGAGAGACTTCGGGTTATGTTGGACCCTTTAATGTCACCTTGCGGTGGTTCAGTGGAATTGTATTGGAGAGAGTACAAAAGAGAGAGTTTGAGCTGTGAACTGTTTATCGAGCTTGTTAAATCAGCGAGTGCCGTATGTTCGAGTCTAAGGGTCCGCCCCCGCCAGACGTAAGGCCGAGAGGGGATCATCGCCTGCGATGCGCGTCCAAAATGAGTATCATATCCGTAATGAGGACAGAAGCGTTTCGTAAAAGATGTTATACCCTTATGCAGAAGTCTATACAACAATATGAACCCACAAAATGCAAGCACAAGCGGCCCTATTAAACCCTCGTTCACCGATAATTCGTAAAACACCATTTGGTATCGCCCGGAATCTTGTAAGTCACAAAACGTTTTCAATAATGAGACAGAATTAGTGATTCACCGCATTTGTCAATACAATGGGTGTGAGCGCGGGCAAGTAAGGAATCAGAAACTTCCAAATTCACGCATGCAAAAAAGCTGCTCCAATCGCGCGTTCTTATATACCGTAGCTCTTTTCGCTACGGGTGCGCCAGCCTGCCGCGCGATGTCGCGTTGCGAAGAGCGAAAAAGTCGCGTTCTGTCCTAAGTACCCACACCCGAAGTAATACACCAATGTGACACGAAGTAACAGAAGACGCGAACCAAACTTTAGTCTAAAGTAGTTAATTGACAGACTGGCAAGATTATGGCAATATAGCTAGACGTACACGAACGATCCAGCATTTATTATAAATGAATCAAAGGATGTACTAACGCAATTACAACAATATAGCTGTAACCTCGCCTTCAGAAGGATTACGTGACTACTTACTCTCCCTTATGTTCTCTGCCGAGAAAAGCCAGAGCACAGTCGATTAGAGAACGGTGCTTGGCTCGACTTCAACTCCCAACCAAGGAGGTGGGAGGTCTAGGACTAAGCCTTGAAGAGAGGAGGGACTCCGTAGCGGATGAGCCAATTACACTGTGGCAAAGTTTGAATACATGAGATCACAATAATCATAAAGCGCTGGTTAAGCGAGAGAGCGCAAGCGAGAGCGACAAATCGGGGCGGTTTGAAGGGCTAGGTCAAGTTGTCCGTAGATCATTCAGAAGACCAGAAGTTGTGCAATTGCAGAAATTGGCGTGGCATCAATTCCAGGACACCTTTAAGCATACGTGATGTCATCTTTTCATCGAGAATTTAGCCACGTGTGCCACGCGGATTTTCGGACTGCACGAAACAGAGGTTATATACATGGACAAATTTACAATATAAAACAGGGAAAAGGTGAAAAGGTAATCGTAAAATCAAAGGTAACAGCCCCTACCCAACATTCAGCATACGGCCGAGGATGTATACCGTAACCCACGTTTGCGTCAGAGCGCGGTCGCAGGCTTTCCAATGCACAATGCCAACACTAGTGCTAGAGCGATCAACGATGGCGCCCCTGCTGTTCAGGGCAGCGACCCAAAACGTTCGCCTCGCCGCCTGCACGACGAAGCCGAACACCGTCGCAGCGTTGGCCTCGCAGGGCTGAAGCTGAGACGGCACAGGGAGGTAATCCCTGAGCTGCCTGTCGGGTCCACGTCCACTGTGAAGGGGCGTGACCCACGCTACGGTATCGAAGGAGGCTGGCGTTGGCTAGCCGGGGCTCGGCAGTGATGGTCCAGCCTTGACCATACTCCACCCCATTCTTATGTCCCTCTCCTGTTATTACACGTAATAAATATGTATAGCCTAATCTTGGCTTTTGTATTATTGGGATACAACATACCGCTACACACTTCAGATTAAGGAGTAATTAACCTATAATCTGATATGCCAACTCAGCCGACGTGGAGCGACAGTCGCTTGCGTTGCATTCTCCATCTTCTACATTAACGGCGCTTATTACTCCGCGCGGGCCTGCTCTACGCATTCTCTCCTCGTTGAGAGAGAGCTGAGAAAACGAGAAATCGATGACACGTGATATTGCGCGCCCCAATGTTGAGAAGGTTACGGTGTACCTATGTTCCCGAACTTATAATCTTGTCTGATGACGCGAAAATCGAGGGAATTCGTGAGGCCCTGTTCAGAGGTGCCCGCTTACGCGAAAAAACGCGAAGGCGAAATAAAAGGGGATCTTCTGCCAAGACTCAAAGGGTGCGAAGTGGGTTGGAGGGGTGTGGGTACGTAGGACAGAACGCGACTTTTTTGCTCATCGCAACGCGACATCGCGCGACTGGCTAGCGCTCCCGCAGCGAAAAAAAAACTACGATATGGAAGAACGCGCGATTGGAGCAGCTTTTTTGCATGCGTGAATTTGTAAGTTTCTAATTCCTTACTTGCCCGCGCTCACACCCATTGTATTGATAAATGCTGTGAATCACTAATTCTGTCTCATTTTTGAAAACGTTTTGTGACTTACACGATTCCGGGCGATGCCACGCAAGTGGTGTTTTACGAATTATCGGTGAACGATGATTTGATAATGTCGCTTGTGCTTGCATTTTGTAGGTTCATATGTTGTATAGGACATCTGCCCGTAAGGGCATAACATCTTTTACACATCTGTCCTCATCACGGATATGATACTCATTTTTGACGCTGGCGCCATTTGGGGCCGGGTGGCGCCACAACCGCCCAAAATTCGCTGTGAACTTCTGTTCGGGGTCCTGATTTGTTGTTAGCGCTTTTCGGCGCCTGCTTCCTGCTCGTCTGCGCCCTCGCACTAATCAGATAGCAATAGGACTAAGCCTTTGAGTAGTGTAGGGCTCCTATGTGGGTAGGCCATTCCCCTGTGGTCTGACACACTCCAACTTTTGCCACACGGTGCATGGTTTACCCACCGGAGTTTCACTCCCCTCCCCTGAGCTTAGTCGTAGGCGCTGTAGGTGAGAAAGCTTAGAAAAGCAGAAAGTATGCGTTAAACAGCACGAATGTGAAAAAGAGTGTCATATACATGATCAGGGCCCCAAATAATGCAGAAGTTCACAGTCGTCTCAAAACGCCCATCAACCATTCCTCTTCCAGGTTCCAGAGGCTCTACCATCCATCTCTGCAAAAATAACCTACCTCCTTCTTCACTGCTAGTTAGCGGTCCGTTTCTGGTTACCATTTCCTCGTTCATTATCAAACCATGGCTATTGAAGGAAGCGATTGCGATAAGGGATTTTCGCATCGGGGGAGAACCTGCGCCACACGGAGTAATTACTTTGGAAGCGATGTGTGGTCCTCCCACGGCGAGAGGTGCTGTGGTTGCTGAGCAGGACCCGTGTGACGCCCCTCGCCCTGTGACGTGACGCCCACTAGTTCTGTTTGATCTGGATGGACTGTTTGCTGTTGGCTTTTCATGTTGGATGATCATTTCCCTTCTAGCGGCTGTACCTTCCGACTTGCCCACGTATTGCCTTATCAATCAAAACACTATGCTTGTTGGCATGATGGCGGCTATCGGGGTTAACATGTCCGAACAACGTCGCTCTTTACCGTCGCTCATCCATGGTCGAAAATGAAAGGGCAATCAAAGGGGTACCATTTTGCTTATTATCGACGGATTTCTTTGCTTTTGTCGCTAGTGGCGTACTACTGAGACCCCCACGTCCCCTCTAAACCCCTTTGAGATCTATCGTAATCGCTTCCTTTAAGCTTCAAACCCCTCGTCGCAATCAAAGCCAACACAAATATCGTGCTCCAATCGCGCGTTTTCCTATACCGTAGTTGTTTTCGCTCGCTGCGGGAGTGCCAGCCTGCCGCGCGATGTCGCGTTACGGAGAGCGGAAGTCGCGTTCTGTCCTAAGTACCCACACCCGGTTGGGGGGAACCACGCGGCGGTCTGGCGCTCTGCTAGCCTGGCAAGTTCAGAAATCCGTGAAAAGCTGGAATTTTCAAGTTTACACTGTCTCGCCAGGTGAGCAGAGTGTCGCGCCGCCGCGTGGTCCCCCCTACCCACTTAGCGCCCAAATAAGTACCGATTAGCAAATTGGGAACGCGTGAGTGAAAGGTCCGAAGTAGTCGAGAGTTTGATATGTGTCGATTGTGAGAAATAGACTGGCAGAAAATAGACTGGAAGCGAAGCGTCGGAAGACGACGCGTATCTTACTCATTCTCGTCGATCCTTCCACATCACGATTCCCCTGTGCGTTTTCGCCCAGTCGATATATATTTCATTTTATTGCGCATCTGCGAGTATAAACTCCTTCAAAAAGCGAGAAAGTGTCGGGTGCAGACCATGCACCACAAGTGACGACGGCCTTCACAAAATCGTATTGTTTCTACTAATGAAATGTTTCGCCTACTGCAGTTGTAATCTATCGATTGTCATTAATTACAAATATCATTTGCTAAAAATCAGCTATCACTATGAACAACTTCTAACCAGATTTACTTGCAGGCAGTCGTCAGTTGTGATGTTTGGCCTGTATGCGACACTTTCTCGCCTTCGAAAGGGAGGTTATGTAATTTAGAGGGTGGAGGTAAGGACAGTCACATAGCATGTGTGAAAAGCTGGAATATGCACGTCGGTTACGTACAACTTGAGCTCGGTCTCTCATACCGCCTTATTTGGTTTACGTGTTACTCGGGCTTTCCTCAATAGCATCGCGCGAATGGCTACAGTACAGACGTCTAGAGAACGACGCTTGCAAACTCCAAAGAGAATAATGAGGGCCCTAAGACTAGACCTTGAAGAGAGGGGGGGACTTCATGGTGGGTGAGTCAGTTACAGTGTGAGTCACAGTAGACATGAGCTGCTGCTTACATTAGTAGATTCGAGATGATTTCGTTCCGGTCCATATTCCTCCTTTTCGAGCAAGGCACGAGTAGAGGCGGAAATACGACGAGGGTTGTGATTCGGAGCTATACTACGGCAGCGTTGTGCTATCCTTGATACCGTTCTTATAAGATTGTCATAGTCGCCGTTGATGTCAACAATCATTTCAAGAGACTCCATTTGTAAGCACTGTAACTGCATCTGAATTGGGAACTGGGAACGGTGGAGCGTGGTAGTCTTGAACTTATTCGAATGAGGCATACAAGACCACGATCAATGGAATCGTCCCCGTAACAATGGATGATCGTTCACCCTGGAACGAATGAAAGGACCACTGCCACATTTTTGCTATTGCCGGGTTAGAAATGGTGGAGTTTGCGAAAATCCGCTAATCTTTGTCCGGCTTCGCTGTGACTCTCTGCAGAGTGCAGACCTACAAAAACCTCGCTAAGCGTCCGTGATCTAACCTCGGCATTGAAATCGCCCATTACTACGACGTAACTACTATCACGATTGTTCGCAAGTTCAGCCATTTGGTCTTAAAAGTCATCGTTTTGTTGATCATTGCTGTCTGCTGTCGGTGCATAGACTTCCAGAAGAGTAAGTCCTTCGGAATACCTGCGTTAAGAATGCCGGAGTGGTGCTCATAGGAACTTACGCTCTGAAAGCGCTTTAGAAGTGTGGTGATTCGATAAATCCAAGGTCATCTGGGGTTGAGTCGATCATAAGACCTTCTCAAGAAACTGTTGTAAAATCGTTCCATTTGCAAGACAGCAGTATTTTTTCGTTTCGCTCCGCTTAAACCGATGGCACGATTTTTGATCCGCCGTGTTTCGTCGACTTGTGCTAAAAGGTGAGCAGCCGAATTGACCTCGACAATTACATGTGCAAGCAATTAAATGGCTAACTTTGGTCCGTTTACTTTAGCCGCCTGGGGCACTATAATTTCTTTGGTAATTTTAATAAAATAATTTTGCCGATCCAGCGCTGTCTGACTGGGCAGGCTGCCTATATGGGACTAGGGCGATCTGGAGAAGTGGTCGTAGTGTTGCCGGTCCTCGCTCCTCAGCGTCCGCGCAGCCTCGCTAGGGCGTTTCTGTCGCTCAAGAAGAGCGTCATCCCACCATGGGCGCTCTTCTTGAGCTTGGACGCTTCTGTCACGAGAATCGGTATAGGGTTTTGGCGCAATCTTATTCTGGCGATTATTCCGACCTTACCAGGAGTGACATTCAACTTCCCATGAAACTTTGAGGTGAGACCCAGATATACGATACAGCATGAAACGGTGATCAGAAATGTGGGAACTAAAACTGCATAACGAACAAGGAAGTTGTGAGCAGTCAAAGTAGGCGGGAAGGAAAGCTTTACACTAGTCTCCGGGCTTTCAAATTCGCCGTGGAGTAAAGGGAGCGCTCTCGAAATTTGCGCTCCGACGGAAGGAGAGCTCTTGAGCTCTCTTTCCGTCGGAAGGCACCACCACTACTCTGCGGCGACTTTGAAAGCCCGGAGACGAGTGCAACGCTTCACCTCCACCCAACTTTGGCTGCTCACAACTTCTTTGGCAGGTTCATCTCGCAATTTTAGTTCCTACATTTGTGACCAGCGTTTGAAGCTCTATCGATATATCTGGGTCTCACCTCAAAGTTCCATGGGAAGTTGAATGCCTTCCTTGGTTAGTTGTTTTCTGGGAGCAAACGTCACACACGTTCCAAGTCATCCTGAATATCAGAAAATGCACGACTTTGCAAAACTTGAGCCTCATTGAAATATTTTTAGTGCGCCCTGTTCCCCCTCCCCCCCCCCCGCCTCGCGCGAAATCTGGAGCGCTCCTTGACTAAAGCTGCAACGCAAGCGCGTCTCACGGAAATTTGGGTTTTGCTTGCTTTCTTCGCGCCTTTTCCAATCCGCTTTTCATACATGTAACCTTTTATGTATCTATGTTGTTTATTGGAAGGCCGCCCGTAACTGGCTTCCGTTCCTATGTGATTGTACGGTGCGTCAAGATAACTGCAGTGAATGGCTACTAGCCACCACAGTTACCTTGACGACTCATATGATGAACATAGACAGCAACAAGAGAGGTTCGCAAGTGGACCTCTCGAGAGGCAACTTGACGGACCCTGAACTGAGATAGGTAACAGATTTCCAATTCAACCTAACTATGTTTTGTAATACTTGGCCAACATTTTTTTGAAATTGGTTGTTTTATTAGGCTAACATTTGTTTTTCATATCCTGGTACCACAGTCTTGGCCCACCCTGTAAATCGACAAATGTGCAGTTATCGCTCCCTGGAGTCTCATCCACTGAGAGGAGAGCTTTCAGAAGTAGCGTGAAGATCGCGTGAGAACATCCTAACGACTTTTGTGGTCAAAAATGCCTCCTTTGTTATGTGGGGGAAACTTCAGTTCGGGGGGGCACTCCAGTGCTATCTTATCCGTAGTACTAACGAGGGGTACTTTGGGCTATCCAACACCATGGATAAGATATCAAGTAAACGATTAATTTCGAGCGTACTTTCGATAAGGACCGGTAAATGTTGTCCATCACACATTCTGCCCACCTCCTATACAATTTTCTGCACCAGGTCATCCACCCTGGAGCTCCTCTCACCTTGGCCCTAGAAAGGGTATCCATTCTCCGGTCCAGGACCGTTCCCTTAGACCATGGCAGGCGGAAAGGTTAAAGCATCTCACGGCTTTTTTCCCATGTAAACACCGTTACTTATCAAAAGTATACTCTGAATGAGCTGGTTACGTATCATGAGCGCTGTCATCCTTATCTCGAGTATTGGAGAAACAATGGAGTGGCCCCCCAGAACTGGAGTTTCACCGTATGTGGTTTACTCAAAAAATGTGGAGTCCAACGAAGAAATGAATTTACACTAATGAAAAACTTTATTAAACAGGCGGAGTATAGCAAAAGAAAAATCACTGCAACACTATATCGTTTTGATAGCCTGTAACAGTGACCATATGCAGAAAACATTCAGGCAGCTGGACGTGCAGGAACTAAATTATCGTTTTTATTTAAATCAATTTCAATCTGAGACAGGTAACTAGTACCGTATCGATATTCGAGCTCGGTGGTTATGAAACTATAAAGAACGCTGCTGTACGTGATCACTGGCACACGATTTGTGTAAGATTGAAAAACATGTCCAATACCGTCAGGAGTGCAGAACCTTCAATTTATTTTGAATTCATCGCAGTTGTTTGAAACTCCTGCAATGGAGCTTAAGGGCAAAATAGAAATCAATTGAAATCTTAGAATGAGGAGCAAAACTAGAGGCAAGGAAGAGAAATAGCTCATTGCTCTCTGGTCACCATGTTCTCACCTTGCGCTTGCACAAACTTTGCGTCCCAGAAAAATTTGAGTCGTTCAACACAGGTTGTATTTTATGAAGACACTTTAACTTGCTACCATTCGGTTTCTTTTCTCTTTTAAACTTGAAACCCTTACACAACAACTGTACCTGTAGCCAGTTAGTGTTTGATTTTTGTTGGTTTTGAGCTCGAAACCAGCAACATTGCATCCTGTACCAACATAACCATATGGGAAATCCGCTAATTTCACTTCGATTGTGGTTCCTTTTGGAGACTAAAAATTTCAGGATTATTTCTGTGACGTGATGAAATAAGCTTTTCTACGGCTTATTGGCATGGTATCGGAGCAGTAACAAACTAAACGATTTAAAGAACGATTGACCATCAGATGCTATTCTATTCAAGCTACACATAAATCATAGCAAGTTCAAAAGCGTTTCACCGAGGCATTGGACATACTTCAATCCAGTAGTAACATTCCGTATAGTCGCCACCGCCTTGGAAATCTAGCATATCCGAGAGGGTCGTCCAGTTCGAGGAAGCTTGAAGGGTTTCGCCGCATCCTGATGGCTAAAACGACACTTCCTTCGAAAGAATGATCACCACTCAATCACGGACAATGATCGCTTCCTCCCTCACACGAATTCAATTAATTAATGCTGCCCCACCCCTCTGCACATAAGGTAGGATGACGTTGAGTTTAACCATCCAACCACGGGAAGTACTGGCAAAAAGCGACAGATGCAGTGGACAAGTGAGGTGTTGTACCTACAGATGATAAGACCAGAAGATTTTTTCGGCCGCATTCTGAGAAACCAACCCTCATGACAGTCCTGCGGTAGGAGTTCTAAGCAACGATATGATTTTCTTCAATTATATGAACTTCTCGCAATCCTACTATGTATAATTCGCTAAGTATGTCTGTGTGTATGTGTGTGTACGTCTGTTTGTCACGAAATTCATAGCTCAAGTCACAGTAACGATAGCGCAGTGGCTCTTACATATGTTATAGGGAATTGGATGGGGACACAAGTGATATGTTATAGGAACCGATAACGACTGACAATAACTGATAAGAGGGGCTAGAAAGCGAGCTTCGACAATTTCGCTTTGTCATTCATATTGGAACTAGAGCGTTTATACTTACAAATGATGTGAGGTGGTCCCGAGACATAGGTGGTACATGATTGAAAGCAATAGCAAGTGATAAGGGCTGATAAGATCCGTTAGAACGCGAAAGTCGTCGACTCCGTTACCTGGCTCGCGTTGACACCAGAGCAGCCATACTTACAAGTGTTATGGGGGATGGGACGGGGACATTGCTGGTTGGTGATAAAAAGTGGTTGCAACTGATAAAGGCTGACAAGGCGCGTTAGAACGAAAAGTCGTCGATTCCCATACCCAGCTCGCGTTGACACCAGTGCGTCCCTACGTACGAATTCTATTTGTAGCGGAACGTGCACATTGTATCAATATAACCGGCTTACTTAATAGAAGTCAATTGCATAAACTCAATCACGTCTTCATCAAATGTTAAATTTCACTTCTAATGCAATAACAAGGAAGCCCTAACTCCGCTAATCCTTTCGGGGTTTGAAATAATGGTGAATGTAAATAAATGATAAGCCCTAGCTCCTCACTTATGTAAATAGGCATGCTGATATTCCATGGGTCCTCCAGTTTTGCTAAAGCCCGCCGTGTTAGCTATAGATGGGCGGAGCACAACTGGTTCAAAATGAAAGCCTTTTGTTCTCTAGGTCTTTACCGTAGAAGATAGATCTTGAGTCATCGACTCATGGGGGAGAGTCAAGCGGTTTTCGAATACGATTCCTTTGAACTCAATTAACTGCTCACTCTTTCGTTGCATAAATCTCCTCCGTAACCACTGGGACATACGCATTTCGAGCAGTTTCGTGGATGAGGAAATCCGCCATTATCGCACCTGGCCGATGTTTGTGAATTGCACCGTTCTGCAATATACAGTTAGAAGTCGGTTTGGAAGTGTGTGGTGCGAAATATATCGTAGGCTTTTATAAATCATCGTGGGATAAAAACGACTCGTGCTCGCACTGTCAAAGTACATCCGCAATGTACGAACTAGCACAGAAAGCGTCCCAAATTACATGCGAACGAGTGAGTGTATGTGATCGCAATGTGCAGGTTTCTGATTGGCAAAGGAAAAGTACGACAACAGAATCTAAATGATTGTGAGAAAAGGAAAACGAGCGGAATCATCTGACTGTAGGTTGGCAGTTTTTGGAAGGCTTCTCACTAGAGTTGTACGACAAACCATTGCAACCGTAGAGAATGTTCATCTGGTAGTAGTCGTTGAACGAAATGAACGGAGATCCCAAAGTCATTATATAATAATAGTCATGCGGCACCAGTACCGGCGATCCATCGGTCGAATAACTATAAGATGTAAGATATAATTAAAAGCTCCTTTGTTGTCATTCCTATTGCTAAAAGATAATACTCATCCGACACCATATTTCGGCGGTAACCTTTTCCTGTTGGATCAGATAAGTTCAGATATTAATATGTTCTGAAGGCAGACCTAGTTCACTAAGCCAGCCCATTTGCGTTTGATGGGAAGTTCAAGGAATTAAAGTAATTTCGCTGTAAATATTCCGCAGTTCATCACATTTCAGTTAACGTAAATTCTGAAGTTCCTTAGCTGGAATGATTTATTTCTTCTTCGTGTCCTGAGTTGCCTCACAATTTCTCAATACGGATACTAAGGATGCTTGACATTTGTCAGGCCTTTCTTTCTGCTACTCGCTTTTCGCTATTCGTTACTTAGTTTAGTTGTACATAGTGACTGCTACGAACCCTACGCTCTAGCTAATTGATAGAGTAATCAGTTGTAGAGCATTGGATTATATCAGATCTCCTTCGCAGTTTTTTTTCTCTCCTCACGCTACATTTTTCAGTGTCTCACACTTCATGCTCACTGTTGCCTGGGTTTCCATGTATCATACTGATTTGGCGCACCCAGACTACTACTCTGAGGATAAGTACGAATGAACAAAACCAACTAAAACCTTCACACAGTGTGACCAGGAAAGATCAATTGGTTGATCAGCTCATCGCAATAGAGTATATGTTGTTGCACTCGCAGGGAACAACGCTTGCCGTTTCCTAAAAATGAGTGAAGTGATAGTTATACAGGTCGAGGTTACGCATTCACTCGTCTTTAGGAAACTACCACGAAAATTTCGTTGGCGAAATGTCGTCGAAACCTAGCCTATATTTCTCTACTATACCAATGAAAAGCGGTCTGAATGGAACAAAACACTCACAATCTTGAATAAAAATTTGCTCAACAAAGCCAAGCCTTGGCTCAGTCTTTAGTTGGACTTCTCTTCACTGGTCTCAGTCAGAAAGCCTAACGGGTATGGCAGCACCCTTCGCAGCACCCTAGGCTAGTTGTCCATATCAATGATTTTACGAGGTGGTTTCGGTTTTATCCGCCTTCTGTCCTAGAGCTGACACCGACTGAGCGTGCATGATGATTTCGTTTGTTGTTGTCTTCGAGGTTATGCGCCAATCCCCTTGGAAAGCTCCGTTGTTTGCCCTGGTGCGCTTTGATTTCTATTTATAGTAAGAGTTTGGGATACCAAGCTACTGTTCTCCTTGGATTTCCCAAAATGGTTTCGATGGTCGTGGTATGTCATCAGGCGCGTGTAAAAGCAACGTCTGTCTTTCAGTCCCGGAGGAGAGGAGAGTAACTCAAACCGTAACTCTAGTAGAGTTGCAGTACACCAGATAAGTGCTGCTATCATTGCTTGTTGAATTGAAAAATCCAACAGTAAGGTAAAGTCTGAGGAGTGTCCTATGATTCTTCACCGGCCCCAAAATCAAAAAAATTGTTTAAAAATATCGAAAACTAATTAGATGACTCATAACTTGTGGGTATAGGTTCTCCATATGGGCGGTTCTGATTTTATAGGTTGCTATGAATGGCGATTTCAGTAAGCCAAGATATTCATATTTTTTGAGGGGGAGGGTGTATCCTACGATTTTGCATCGCAATGTACAACGAACTGCGAGCAGTTTTCAAATTTCGGGAACTATGTGTCTATAACTGCCTGCGGTGTGTGCAGTGTAACAAGGCGTAGGTGAGTTGCCTTTCATTAGACATCGAATAATCAACCCATCTTCAAACTCCCGAGGTGTAACGAACAGATTAGCCATTATTCTATTACCAGATTGGCCCCCCGTCAACCTTCGGGACCTTCCTTCCCTGCGCAAGCTCTATATCTTCCGCTGTGGTCCCTTCCATTTGTGACACCAACACCTCCTGGAGGTGACGCGTATGCATCACAAAGGAGTTTCATATAGTAGAAAGCATCGCCATAATCATGACACTGCCCTCCAGCTGCCACTTCAGCACCATGTGGAATGACCGGAAGTGTACTAAGCAGATGTTTATATAGCCTTAGGATAGGAGTGACTGCAATTATTCTGCTACAAAACATTGATATCTCAGGTTCTGTGAGCTACCTGTTTTGTTAGCGGTGTTTACTCCATGAGCTTCCTCATCACTCGCTTAATTTTGCGAACGGACAGACATACATGCATACATACATACACACGCATACAGACAGACACGCTACATACAACAGACACACCAAGTTCGCGGTTCATATAATAGAAGGATGTCTCTTATTTGGTTCGGTTATTTTTGGCACTGAAATTCAAATGCACGTACTGTACTACGTAAATGTACGTGGCTCATGCTCAATATTTTAAATTGGAATAAAATTATGGGTCTACTCATCTCTCACGATAAAAATTGTTTTTTTGTGTTTTTCTAAGTGATGAAGTTCTGAATGTGATGATTTGAACGAAGTTCTTCAGCTTCACCATAGTTTTTAAAGTATAATATTTTTCTTTACGCGAACTATCCTGATGTTCGAAAAAGTGGTAGCCAATAGCTAAAATGTCTATCAAATGAGGTGGCATTCCGAGATCTGCCACTGTCTCCAAAAACTTCCATCAGTGCAGTTCCAGCATTGCGAACTTTGAAAGGCTCGATCTTGGTGGGCAAATTTAGAGCAAAGCTCCGAAAGCTGTAGCGAAGAATCCGCTCCACATCCCATCTATCACAGCTCATTGAAGGAATGAGTCTTTTTCGCTGCACAAAATAAGCCATAAAACAGGTAACGATGAAGAAATTGGAAATGGCAGAAAAGTTACGGCCAAAAAGGCATTTGGTCGAATACTTTTAGCGCTTTTGCCAAAGCTCTAAACTCGATTCGTACGAATATTATACAAGAAAGCTTACTCCGCTGCGGCGTAGTGCATGATGGATCCGTAGTCGTACGCCAGTCCAAAGTTATCGTTCTGCTCCTGTGTATATTTCATGAAATCTCCGCTCTGACCTGCCTGAAAATCCCTTTTGGAAGCATTGTCATCTTCATATTTTTTTATTAGATAGTTGGTCACTATTTCATAGTGTAATGCCTGTGTTTCTTTTCATAATGATGAGCAGTGCTACCTACACGTAGTGTCACTCCCAGACCACATTTCTTCAATACGACTCCCACGATCCTGTAAACACAAGTGCCTCTTTGCGATCGGAAAACATGTAAGTTTTTGCTTAGAAACCCTAGCGACTATTGCCTTACTGAGATTACACCCTAACCACAAATGGTCTCTGACCAATTATTTGAAGACGAGAACGTAATCTCACCTCTTTCTGCTTTATATAAGGTCAGTCAAATCATAACTGGGAATACCTGAAAATGGATCCATGTTTGGGGAGGGAATAGGGGAGAGGTTGGGGGAGGTATTCTTCAATAACTTTCTAGTATTAGCAAATTAGCATTCCTTTGGGCCTTATAAAACTAAGGAACGACACGACACTACGACAATACGTGAACGACAGTTTGAGGTGTATTTTTTATATGGACTGCTGTGGTCCTCATACCAAATATACTGCCCGCCTTCTATCTAATTTATTGCTCCTGCTCAATACAAGAGCTGCTCCCGACTTTAATAAAGATGTTCAAATCTCTAGTTCGTCACCTCTGCCTTGGACCAATGTGAAAGACCGGGCGCGAATGTGAAAGAATCTCAGAAGTGCTTAGAGATTGAATAAGCGCTTATCAGCAGTATTTCTCCGATGAATATGAAAGCAGACCGGGAAAGGTTCTTTCGCATGCCAATTCTGAAGCCAGCATGCATTTTCGATATAAAATTTTTAAAAAGTTCGACTACAGCAATTTCGTGGATGCACCCCTAGTCATGATAAGTACTGTAGAGGTAATCTTGCGAACAGTAGCATTAGTCTGCTCCGACGATCACGACTTTCCTTGAGTCTTCGACTTACAGAACTCTACAAGGCTCAAGCGATGAAAGCCAATAATTTAACTACCGAGACGATGAAAGAGAATCATGTTTGTAAACTTTCGTAGTGAATCTCTTTTGACTAAGCTGTGAACTATGACCAGAATGCAGTCTCGAACGCATGAGGATAATTATGACGGATACTGCCAATGTCATCGACATGGCGTAAGGCTCTAGTGGACTTACTGGCAGATGCCGTACGACACAAGAGCTTCCAGTTTTATACCGCGGTAACGGTCTGATGACCTATCTAGAGCGCAGAGGGGATTTCTTTCATGCGTTCTACAACTAGCGAGCAAAGGGCCAATTCTAATATAGCACTTTGCAAATTTCAGTCTGAAAGCGGAAATAATCATGAGTACCTTCTTCAAATGTAAGCAGACTTAATAAAGGTTTTAATTTTTACCTGCATATTGTCATAGTTAACTTTGACAAAGTTGTCACGATCGACGCGCGAGTGGGTGTGTATAAATCCAAGACTATGACCAATTTCGTGCGCAGCAATGAATCCCAGAGGACATCCGTCTCCAACGATAACTCCTGTTCGCCGCCTTGTTTGCCCACAGCCGACCAACATCCTGATGACTCAATGACTTTCACTCGGTGTTTAGCTGAAATAAGGCTTTTGTTAACGACTCCAAATGCTAAGTACTGCTAAATTACGGCAACTAGTGACATTTTCCATATCTATTCAAGATTTGACATTTCTATGTCTACGATGTCACATTGGTTATGAATAAATGTGTTTATATCTTTCACGCATTCTGCTCCATTCTCCATTGCTAAGCAGCGTTCAATCGATTATATTGATCATTTTTTTCAACGCCGGATATGGAAATCCTGTTAGGTAAACATTCATGTAAATCTTACCCGAAGGATTTTCTGTGAAGTTGATACAGGTGTAACTTTCCCATTGATTCGCCGCGTCTTTGAACGCATTTTTAGTTTGATCAGCTGAAATGTATTATCTGCAATATCTGTACTTCTACTGGAGTTCTGGGTAATCACGACAGTAACAATGCTTACAGATGGAATCGTCAAAGACGTAGTTTAGCCCCTCTATCCAGAGCATTTGTGGCCAAGCCTTCCAATTCATGGCCTGACGTTTCAGGCGGTGTTCGTTTTTGCCCCCTGCATCTTTTGTGGCGCTGGCCACCTGTTCTGCATGCTCACTTAAATTATGGGATTAGGGAAAACAACAACTTGGATTCTGAATTTCTCACGTACCGGGATAACACAATGTCGCCTTGGTGTAGTAGATGATGGACATTATTTTTTTCATTGACCTCAATAACGGAAAGCCCGGAAGAAGTCACACCATTGACGAGAGCGGGCAACAGTATGGCGAGTAAGAGAAGCCCCATGCTGTAACATTTTTGATGGAATGCAGCTGGAAGCTGAGGCAGTAAGCGTGAATGACGTGATTTTATTTTTGAAAAATTATTTGAGCAGCAGCTGTTACTAGGGCAAACTTTACAGTTTGTGGGAACTTATGAAAGGCATACATTATATTCGAGGAATGGTTCGCGATTGGCGAGCGGGGTGCGTAAGAATGGAGTAGCGGTCATCAGCTCTTGTTGAAACACAGACTGCATCATAGATATGTTTAGCAAGCAATAGCATATTGATAATGGGTAATATTGTTGTACAGAGATCGCTACTAAATCTTAAAGGAAGCGATTACGATAGATCTTAAAGGGGTTTAGAGGGGACGTGGGTGTCTCAGTACGACAATGGCGAAAGAAGCAAAGGAATCCGTTAAAAATAAGCAAAGTAGTACCCCTTCAACTGCCCGTTCATTTTCGACCGTGAATGAGCGGCCACAAAGAAAGGAGTTGTTTGGACGTGTTAACCCCGATAGCCGCCATCATGCCAACAAGCGTAGTGTTTGAGGCATAAGGCAATACGTGGGAAAGTTGGAAGATACAGCAGCTAGAAGGGAAGTGATCATCCAAAATGAAAGGCCAACAGGAAACAGTCCATCTAGATCATCAACAAAATTAGTGGGCGTTACGTCACTGGGGGCGGAGCGTCACACGGGTCTTGCTTAGCGACCACAGCACTTTTCGCAGTGGGAGGACCACACATCGGTTCCTTGGCAGCCAAGTAATTGCTTCGTGTGGCGCAGGTTTTGCCCCGATGCAAAAATTCCTTATCGTAATCGCTTCCTTTAAGATAATGTCTACTTTGCATCGCATCTACAGACTCATTAGATACTGTTATTGCCCTTGAGATGAGTAGGAGCCCAAGGAAACTACGACCACGCTTCGTCGGTGGCACTGACAATGGCTAATTTTTCACACACGAAATCTAGATGCGGGATACACATGCACTTCTTAAGGCATCGCACGAGTCAGCAAGATGTAGGCTGAAATCCGGGCGTAGAGGCTAATTTTCTCTCGAGCGCCACTTCACGATTAGTTTTCATCTGAAGGCATAAAAACGGAGAAAGCCGTTGATAGTTTGTTTTCGCACTTCTTTGATTGTGATACTTGAGAAGATATAACGTAGCCGAGCGCGTGGGCTGAAATTTTTGCAGTGATACTACTATACGATGCACCGGCAGTTCAATAATATGGAAACACTCGGATTCAAGCACCTATAGAAGAAACGCTTTGTACAATGAAAAGTGAGCGTGGTAGCCCGCAAGGAAGAACACATTCTGGCAACACTAGTCGTCATGCCATGAGCACTGGAGGCGAGAGGTCGTCGTGCCATCACATGAAATGATAGCGCTTTTATGCAGTGAAATTGTTTGACTCTGTTTTGCCATTTTCACTTGCTTGAATAAATATAACCACACAGTATCGGCGAAAATTGCAGTACATAGAAAAAGTTCTTTACACAGGTTGGGCGAAGGTTACGGTGGCAGGCCGCTGTCTCATTTGATTTCCGAACTGTAGGAATTTTAGGTGAATTCTATAAATCTATACTAATCAGATTCAATCTAGTTCTTCCATATAAAAAATAACAAATCTAGACACGTGGACATTCACCTCTTCCTGGGCGAATCCTATGTTTGATAAACCCAGAAGTATGTTTGTGCAACATTGCGAGACAACTTGACTTCGCCACTTGTGTTGACCACTATAACCACTGCATTAGGTACCGGTAGTAATGTTTTTGTCCTGATTGATAAATTATCTTGTCTTGTCCAGCATGAAGATGACCCCGCTTTCGCGCATGCTTAGCTTTCAACTATAGGAATGCCCAATCCTTGACAAATGTGAGCAATTAAAAAAATCGTGTTGCAGGAAGAAGTTGCCTAGACTCAAATAGTGTGTGATTTGTCACTACTGTTTGCAGACGCGACGATGCTTGCTGTAGATTTTGTAGTGCGTGGAAAAGGAATACAGACCCATTCTAGTGACACTCATCTCATATAGTGTTATTACAAGGAATCACAAGATCTGGGATCATGTTCAGCCCAAAACTCTTCCTACCAATAATTTTCAGGACATTAAACGGTTGAGAGGAAGTACGAATTCCATCAGACCTTACTCATACTGATGCCTTAATGAAAAAACACACTTCAATGGAGACATTTTTCAGCATGCCATAAGAGCTGGTCCCGATTGGAGAGATAATGGAAATCAGGAGAGGCGAGGCTGTGAAACTATGGGGCGACAATAGTTTTCGTTGAAAACTTATTACAACCCCAACCAAATCAGTAGTTTGTACATGGTTAGACTCGCTACAGAGAGGATTTCGAAGCTTCCAAGCCACTTTCATCTTACCCGCTTGCGAGAGAGCTATGATGCGAAAGTTTGTGACGCCACAAAACCGTCGCAACGCAACGTAGATGTTCCAAATGTTAGGAGCAGTATTGTATATGTGTGGAATACGGACAGGACTCTCGAGTTGTTGGGACAGATCTGATAAAAAAAATAATCAAGCAGATGTAAAATATCTTCATAGGGTGCTCTACATGATCAGAAGTACTAAAGGGATTCTGCAACTTGCCAAGAGTTGTGATCTTGGTTGGCACCCTTTGGGTTTTTGGCACAGAGACGCAAGTTCCGCTGCGAACGGTAGATCAGGTTGCATGTTGTGCGCGTGCTTTTTGCGGCTCTCCTTACTTTTTTGAATGTTAATATTTTAAGAGGAAAGCGTTTCAGATCTGTGTGCTAGAAAGGCTAATAAATGAGTGTCCGTCCTAATCTGTTTCTACATTGACTGAGATTTGAGCTCCTATGTCACCTATTTTCCTCAGGTCCGTTTCAAATATTAGAATTGCCATCAGCAGAGCTAGATCAACAGCTGTGCAAACTACGAAGGCAGAGTGCATCACACTCTGAAGTGTGTCGTTTGGGTGTGCGTTCATATACTAAACATAGTTTAAGCAGGTGTGGGATATTCAAAAGCAAATGTGCTATTGTTTACTCACACGGAGCCACCCGAGCAGAATTATCATATAACAGCACATGTAAGCCGCAAAATATTACACGGGTTCGTGCTTGTGTACCTCTGTTTATAAAAGGTTTTCATATGCGCTGCAGCAGCGGCGGGCAGAGTGAATATTGCCTGAGTATTCCTCAACGGCACGTCGAGAATACTCTGCCCGGTCAGACACGATTCTCGCGCGGACAACCACACGCGCCATTTCTGTGCTCTCCGCACGGATGTTCACTCTCGACACTACTCTCCTATGGTAGAGAGCTATATTCGAGGAAATCCTCTACCGTAGTCAACCGTGGCGGCGGGTCCTTGCCTCTCAAATGGGGGTGAAAGACCAGAAGGGGCTAATTGAAAGCTACAATAGTGACAAAAGCCGACAATAGGCCACAGTCAAGCAGAGAAGGTTCACCGCTGGAAGTATTACTCAAACTGCTTGGATGTTTTGCCTTCATTTTGAAAATAGTGATATCGGAACCATGAGAATACTGACGGTGAATGATAAATAATTTGTGAACAGTTTAGTCTTTGAATTTAACAACCACACTGTTACTCTCGGCTAATTTTTCAAAATTAGGTTTTCTAAGGAACAGTTCCGTTGTTCCCTTATTCAAGGGCTTGTGGACCAATTTTGAGAACGCGCGACTTTTCGTCATTCGAACGTACACAAGTTCCTTCATTATCAACTTTTTGCAGATCTCTGGGGCTTTGCAAACTAGAAGACTAACGATTCAAAGAAATTACTGGAGTTCGTCTGAAATTTGCCCTGTCGTTCCATTTTCTCACTCCATAGCTATTCTAAGTCATTCTGCTGAAACGCGAGTTTCCAACCTTCAATCTGGCTATAAGTTTCTCATAATCGATTATTTGATAAGCAGTAGCAACCATTGGAATCAATACAACCTGTACTTCGTAGCATATGCTAGTTTATCTAAAAATGAAAACCTTTCTTCTGCCAGGAGTTCTTTATTATTACTCTGAAGATCAACCTGCCGCACTCGCTGCACTTTCCTTCTTTTGGTTTGGTCTGAAAGCAGAGGATTTTCTTTGAGAGAATTTTCCTCTTGTGCTCACTGGAACATGACGTGTTAAGTCGGAAATCCAGCTCTGGGTTGAGCCATTCATTCTTTCGCGGTGCGTAGTCGCAGTGGTATAATAGTTGGAAGCCTGCCCTCGTTCGCCACTTAGCAATGCCTTGTACCAGGGTGAAAATCGTGTCGAAAAAATGGCTCCTCATTACTACCACCCCTCCCTTCACCAGAGACTTCGATACGACTCCTTTTTGTGCTCTGCACATCTGCTTTTACGAAAACATTTTTATTTTTAGACGCACAGAGGGAGGCAGCACCGCTGCCATGCGAGTGCTCCGCGATTCAAACATTGAACCTAACCACTGGTTAGATTTTTTCGAAGAACAGAACCTGAAACCTGTGATAGACGTGGAACGAGAAAAGAAAAGTAAGATAGACTTCTACTAGAGAAGAACGGAGAGTAGAAATGGGAAGAAGATGGCGCCTAAAGACTGTTTGAAGGACTATAACTTTATTCATCGACAACCATTCAAGAAATGGAAGATAGTTTCCGAATGCACAAGAGCTCTAATTTATAAATCACTCTGAGAATTTTTTCAAGCACGTGTTTACTCAACAGTCAGAGACATCGAAGGATTGAAATCTACATGCGAGTTTTCAATCTCTGGAAGGCTGTAACTTTGTTCATTGACAATCATTTGAAAGTTTCCTGCATGATGGGCAGTTGACCCTGCTTAGATGGTGTTGTTTAGTTGGAGGAGACTTTTGACGCATATCTTTTTTTATCTTTTTCTTAGTTCTGCGTTGATTATTTTTCTAATTGTAGGAGAAGGCCATGCTGCCTCTTTCAGCTTCAGAAAATCTGAACCGCTCCACCATTTTGTCATTGCTTGTAATTCTGTGAATGTGGCTGTGCCAATGTTTGCTGGATTGTCTTCCTCCGGGATTGATAGCCTCTGAGGTGAGTGATAAAATCGTTTTCACTCGATTACGGAGGAACACTGGATTTGTTTCACCAGTGTTTTTTTTACCTAAGCCCAACAGTGCTGTCGGTCCCTAGAATCCTTGGACCCATTCCAGGTCTACCAGCGTTGAGAGAAACGTAGATTGTGCCGCACCTATAGTGAGGGGCAACAAATTCACGCGAGGAATGGTTGTCGATTGATGAAATAGGGCAGGCTCAACTTTGCCACACGATCGAATCTTTGTGAACCAAGTATTAACCATGCGTTGCCATTGGGAAGCTAACTCATTAAGAAGAACAAGCACATCGTCCCAACTTTGCTCATTTTTACAGAGAACTGTAGAAGGATTTTTAGAGTAAGAGTAAGTGGTGATAGTACACTAATTGAGTTATGAGTGCTGGCAACACTATTTCAGCATTACTCGTTTCGCCCATTTGGTGCTCTGGTGGGTTTTTGAGGTAGATTGATAACCAGTTCATTTTCCTACCCCTGTTTGCTCTTGCCCGAGGTTTTTGTAGCAAACAGATTGTTATTCATTGTTGTCAATGTCGTTATAAAACTCGCCAATATTAAAGCTTTTTGCTAGTTGTGTTTCAATTCATTTCACTTCTCTGCTGCTTCATCCAAGTAAACTACTGTGGAATCTGAGCTCCTGACAAAGCCGGAAACAGCAGTAGAGAAAATGCACCGTTTTAAGGCAATGGTAGACTAAATAAATTATCTGCGTAGGCGTTCCATGATAGCACGGATCTTAAAAACACCTTAAGACAAGCACATCCACACTAAACAAATACATAAACACATGAAAATCGTATTCGCTTATGAAGGAAGTCTTAACTCAAGGATTTACGATACTGGAGCAATTCTAGTCAAATTTATGGAGACATGGCAGCCATCACCATGAAGTCAGTTAGTTTGTAGAGTACAGGTAGCATGACTATTAATTTCGTAGCGTAACTTCGAAAATTTGACATCTGGTCAATTATTGTAAGCGAGTATCAGATCTATCCTGAAACTTTAGTGAGATCTTCGTGAATCCACGTATATATGCATATATATATGCATATATCCACCAATTACACACTTGTTTTCGATTGTTGACTGCTGTTTTTGGCCACCGTTCGCCTTGCAAAGTTTCACGAATCAGCATTTTCGTAGAACTTCACGCACTGTTATAATAGTATTTACAAACACATGCATAACCACGTACGAATGAATCAGGTATGCATAAGTCTAGTGTATCACCAGATTCCTTCATCCGTTGAGCACATTAAGTCGGCATTTGGTTCAGATCCGCAAAGTTTTTTTTTCTTGAAAAGGTTTTTCGTAGCCATTCTCCAATTAGCAGACACGGGCGCTGCAGTGGTATAGAATGAACATTCTTCTATATACAGGGTGTCCCAAAATTACTTGCGCCTATTATTGCAATGTCTTTTGAACTGTTGGGACAGAATCGGGAATTGAATATGAACGAATATTATCTAACATCATACTTACAAAAATGCAACAATTAGATTTCAAAATGTCCTCCACCTGCACGAATTCAGACCCGCAGTCTCTTCTTGCACCGTTCGCACGTTCCACGCAGTGTTCTTTATCTAATTCTTCCCAGGCTTCCTTTGATGCTGCTTGCAATGGTTGCAGATTCGTACGACGAACTCACATGCTTGCCTTGATCACGATCAGACTGAGATCCAGTGACTAATAGGGAGCAAGAAGGAAATTTCCCGCGGTGGCAAAGTCGGGCAGTTCGCAGCTCGCACTGCATCGAACGAGCTTGGCCTCATAGGCTGCAGCACTGTATTGCTAGCAACACCACGGCTTGTTTCCCAAAGTAGGGGTTGGATTCAAGGTTTCATTTGTTCGCTAACACGCGCGTCCTTGCTGATCTCCACACATGAATCGGCAAAATTCAACGGTATCTCAATCTGGCGCGCAGTCACATCCAATTCATTACTGATGCCGAGTTAGCCGTTCTTCGACAATCTCCCTCGTGAGATGACACTCCCGATATCTCTACTGGAATGTGTCGCTTTGGCAATCCAACATCGGCTCTACAGCGAATATTTCTTGTCAGAAAAAACGATTGAGGGCGTGTCGCCAGTGAAGCGCGCTAGTACCTTCCCAACTTTTTGGCCTCTCCGCTGTTTGATGCTAAATAGAATGAAGCGACACTTCTGCATGTGATAGAGTTTGTAGTGCTGCTTCTCCTTAGTGATGCGCCCATCGATGACTTCGATAATTTAGCGGCCTCGCCATCCTTCACCGTGCACTGCTAAACAGCATTTTGTTGTGCTCGACCCAAACGCAACTGTCGCAAAACTTAGCGTCCGTTTTCAGCAGCAATGAGGTGTCGCTCTCAGATATTATGTGAAAGAGAACCGAGATCATGTTTGTGGGGGAAAAATTGATAACAGGCGATATGTTCTGATAAGAGCGATAAGCGTTGGAAACGGAGAGCTGGAAAGTGAGAACACAATCATGTCAATAATAATCCGTCTCCGTATGTTTAGTGGTAATGATGAGGCCCACGTGTAGCCCTATTACGTTCAAGGCTTGTGCTACGTGATAGAGTTTGCTGTGGTATTGTGCACACCTTTGGAGCTGCTAACCTGGAAATAAATAAATAAATGAAGTATTGTGTGTTTCTTAAGAGGGAAATGTTGAGTGAATCGATGTTAAGTGTTTTATGTTTTGGGCACCACGGTTAATCGTAAAGTCTTTCTGCATAAGGCGACGAAATCTGTTTATTTTTTTCCCGAATCGGTGGGAGAGGAGGTGAGATATTAAGGCGTGACGAACGAGAAGGTCGCGGTTCTCGACGAAAATTAGCCATACAGGCAAGCATACCTCCGACTCTATGGTCCTTAAAATGAATCAAATGGGTGATGTACTGAGACCTTATTCATGAGCTCTTTTGAAATGGTACTGGCACAATGGGTTGCTCAAAAGCAGAAAGCTACAGCAGGAAGAGCAGCGAAGATTACAGTTTCGCTGTCCCTTTATCTCTGATGCAACGTCGCAGCTGCGATGTTGCGGCCTGTCTGAGAAAAGCGGCATCCTTCCAAGATATTGTTGAGACGTGGGTCGGTTGCCCCCTAACAGGTTTGAAAGACCCTTTGAAAAGCTGGTGACTGCATGTGTCAGGAGTCGTTTACCTAATAACATGACCACTATGTGGGAGAGGAGTATGTAGGAGAAACATGCAGCGCGTGCTGCGTAAGGAACAATGTTGAGCACCTTAGACGGACTCAAAGGCCAAACAACTGTGCCACCTCTAGGTATCCCATTGTGGCAGAATCATACGCCAACATGGAGCGTGAAGTATTACGGCATCTTGGCATGCGAAACAGGAGAATATCTTGCGTCAGAACCCTTCAAGCATGTGGATGCCAAAGGACCCAAAGATCAACAGGAAGGACGAGTGCGTGGCGATTACTAGAGATCTCGCACCTGTTCGAACCTCTGTGGGGTTTGATCTACGCGGTCAGTACCCCCGCGGGGCGCCGATGCGGGAGTTTCGGGCTGCAACCCAAAAATCGAAGGCTGAAGGGAAGGCGCGGCGATCAGCAGGTACCATCATTTCGCGGGTTCTGGGGTTTTGATCTGCGTGATCAATCGTGGGGTCCATCAAATGCAAAAACCTGATCCTTAAAGTTCAAATCTAACCTTGGGGGGGGGTCTCCATAGGCCACATGATCCGACCCTGATGGTGCGAAACACGTATAAAAACAACCCCGCACGGTCTTTAAGCCAAGGGTGCCTTCCAGCTCTCGGCTTTTGTAAAGCTTAGCGGGTTTTGTCATTGTTCATGGCTTCTATCCCTTAGTTCTTCTTCTTTAATCTGAAGTGACAATTGGATGAATTGTTTCAAAAATACGCTTCGACTTGCAGGCTCCGGAGAAGGCGAGTGCGCCCAAACGTAAGCCGAACTAAAGTTCTATACCAATCTAGGAAGCTCGAACAGACAACTACAACTAATACTATACTGTCATGAGATTAGCAGAGAGTCGCTCATGGAATATTCTGGATGTGAGTTGTATTTAGAGGTTTAACGGCAAGTCGGAGTGACGTGTGTCGGTGTTGTTTCCGTTCACAAAATGCGTTACAGATGTTTGAGTGATCTTGTTCCGAAAGTGTTGGGCAATGATAGGCATTAGCCAATGTTGTGAAAACCTTTAAAATTTACTAAAATTCTCCAAGACCTGAACGCCGCTGAGGCAGACTAGCGGTAAGATGAATCTCGATGTTATTTTTTTTAACGCGCATCCAGGTAACAACTTCGGAAGCTCTTCCGTTTCCAAGCTAATCGCTCTTATCAGAACATATCGCCTGTTATCAATTTTTCCCCCACAAACATGATCTCGGTTCCTCTTTCACATAATATCTGAGAAGCGACACCTCATTGCTGCTGAAACGGACGCTAAGTTTTGCGACAGTTGCGTTTTGGGTCGAGCACAACAAAATGCTTGTTTAGCAGTGCACGGTGGAAGGATGGCGAGGCCGCTAAATTTATCGAAGTCATCGATGGGGCGCATCACTAAGGAGAAGCAGCACTACAAACTCTATCACATGCAGAAGTGTCGCTTCATTCTATTTAGCATCAAACAGCGGAGAGGCCAAAAAGTTGGGAAGGTACTAGCGCGCTTCACTGGCGACACGCAACCCTCAATCGTTTTTTCTGACAAGAAAATATTCGCTGTGGAGCCGATGTTGGATTGCCAAAGCGACCACATTCCAGTCAGAGATATCGGGAGTGTCATCTCACGAGGGAAGATTGTCGAAGAACGGCTAACTCGGCATCAGTAATGAATTGGATGTGACTTACTCGCGGCCAATGATGAGATACCGTTGATTGCCGATCATGTGTGGAGATCAGCAAGGACGCGCGGTGTAGCGAACATATTGAAACCTTGATCCAACCCCTACTTTGGGAACAAGCCGTGGTGTTGCTAGCAATACAGTGCTGCAGCCTATGAGGCCAAGCTCGTTCGATGCAGTGCGAGCTGGCGAAATGCCCGACTTTGCCACCGCGGGAAATTTCCATGCAGAGTTCGTCGTACGAATCTGCAACCATTGCAAGCAGCATCAAAGGAAGCCTGGGAAGAATTAGATAAAGAACACGTGCGTGGAACGTGCGAACGGTGCAAGAAGAGACTGCGGGTCTGAATTCGTGCAGGTGGAGGACATTTTGAAATCTAATTGTTGCATTTTGTAAGGTATGATGTTAGTATAATTACGTTCATATTCAATTACCATTCTGTGCCCAACAGTTCAAAAGACATTGCAATAAATAGGCGCAAGTAATTTTGGGACACCCTGTATATAGAAGAATGTTCATTCTATACCACTGCAGCGCCCGTGGTCTGCTAATTGGAGAATGGCTACGAAAAACCTTTTCAAGAAAAAAAAACTTTGCGGATCTGAACCAAATGCCGACTTAATGTGCTCAACGGATAGGAAATCTGGTGATACACTAAGCTTATGCATACCTGATTCATTCGTACGTGGTTATGCATGTGTTGTAAATACTATTATAAACAGTGCGTGAAGTTCTACGAAAATGCTGATTCGTGAAACTTTGCAAGGCGAACGGTGGCCAAAAACAGCAGTCAACAATCGAAAACAAGTGTGTAATTGGTGGATATATGCATATATATATGCATATATACGTGGATTCACGAAGATCTCACTAAAGTTTCAGGATAGATCTGATACTCGCTTAAATAATTGACCAGATGTCAAATTTTCGAAGTTACGCTACGAAATTAATAGTCATGCTACCTGTACTCTACAAACTAACTGACTTCATGGTGATGGCTGCCATGTCTCCATAAATTTGACTAGAATTGCTCCGGTATCGTAAATCCTTGAGTTAAGGACTTCCTTCATAAGCGAATACGATTTTCATGTGTTTATGTATTTGTTTATGTGTGGATGTGCTTGTCTTAAGGTGTTTTTAGATCCGTGCTATCATGGAACGCCTACGCAGATAATTTATTTAGTCTACCATTGCCTTAAAACGGTGCATTTTCTCTACTGCTGTTTCCGGCTTTGTCAGGAGCTCAGATTCCACAGTAGTTTACTTGGATGAAGATCAGCAGAGAAGTGAAATGAATTGAAACACAACTAGCAAAAAGGCTTTAATATTGGCGATGTTTTATAACGACATTGACAACAATGAATAACAATCTGTTTGCTACAAAAACCTCGAGGCAAGAGCAAACAGGGGTAGGAAAATGAACTGGTTATCAATCTACCTCAAAACCCACCAGAGCACCAAATGGGCGAAACGAGTAATGCTGAAATAAGTTGCCAGCACTCATAACTCAATTAGTGTACCATCACCACTTACTCTTATCTAAAAACTCCTTCTACAGTTCTCTGTAAAAATGAGCAAAGTTGGGACGATGTGCTTGTTGCTTCTTAATGAGTTAGCTTCCCAATGGCAACGCATGGTTAATACTTGGTTCACAAAGATTCGATCGTGGTGGCAAAGTTGAGCCTGGCCCTATTTCATCAATCGACAACCATTCCTCGCTTGAAGTTGTTGCCCCTCACTATAGGTGCGGCACAATCTACGTTTCTCTCAACGCTGGTAGACCTGGAATGGGTCCAAGGATTCTAGGGACCGACAGCACTGTTGGCCTTAAGGTGGTAAAAAAAACACTGGTGAAACAAATCCCAGTGTTCCTTCGTAATCGAGTGAAAACGATTTTATCACTCACCTCAGAGGCTATCAATCCGCCGAGGAAGACAATCCAGCCAAACATTGCCACAGCCACATTCCACAGAATTACAAGCAATGACAAAATGGTGGCAGCGGTTCCGATTTTCTGAAGCTGAAAGAGGCAGCATGGCCTTCTCCTACAGTTAAGAACAATTAATCAACGCAGAACTAAGAAAAGATAAAAAAAAAAGAGTATGCCGTCAAAATCTCCTCGCAACTAAACAACACCATCTAAGCAGGAGCTAAGCTGCCCATCATGCGAGAAATTGCTTCTGCAGAAGAATCGTACTTATCGCGCCAGCAAATGATTCACTCCAAATTAATGTTACAGTTGTTTAAGATTCAAGATCCGAGAGGCGGAGCAATATATTTGTTAACAAAGTTTGAAAGGGGGGAGGATCCGCAATGTCCTTGGTATTAGTCAAAAATACTGCAATCAATGCGCTCGTTCATCGGAACACGGTCGAAGGCAAGCGACAGTTAGTAAAGGAATGCTTGCCTACTACAATATACTTTGGCCACACATATTATTCTGCATTAATGAAAAACTAGAAACACCATTCGCCGTCTGCCATATGTTCATTTTTTTTGGTTTTCATACGACAAAACACCTTCTGCGAACGACTGCGAGTTGTGGGTCATGCATGGCGGTCACAAGCAACGAAATCAACCGCACCAATGTATCGTCATTTCATATTCACTTCATTGAGGAGATGTGCCAAAGACAGCATTTAGAGGTGTCTAAGGAAGTTCCTGCTGCGGGTGAGGATATAGAAGTAGAGTTTCGAGTGGTATTCGCAAATTTCCTCGACATTTTCTCTTCTCACGAACTGAAGCATTGTTCGAGATAACCGCCGGAACTATTGTCGAAGAGTGCAAATCTTCTAGTTCATAATGATGTCTCCAACAGTAGTCTCCATGTTCGGATATCCATAAATCTTGGCGATTGTGTACACTGTAGGTATGCTTCTGTAGACGACACCAAGATGATATAATCACTTTACGTGGCTACGTTTCGGCCGTGTCGCCGTCGTCAGAGCTGGAAGTAAGTCCAAAGATAAGCTGCGACCTAGTCCTACCGAACACAATTTCGAACTTCAGAGCAATTCGTTCTAGACCTATAGACATCTAGATAGGAGGGGCA
>MU869713.1:2366-28346 GCA_036418205.1 Ostertagia ostertagi | reverse complement strand
AAAACCATAACCAGGGAATGTTTTGATCTTCCCATGAAACCTTGAAGGGAGATTTAGGTACATCGATAGAGTCCTTGACGCTGATTCTAAATGTGGACATTAAAACTGCTACGTGGACTTTCTAAGAAAGTTGTGAGCCCTAAAGGTTGCAAAAGAACGCTAGTGATGAGGTGCAACCCATAAGGAAACACGGCTACGTTTTGCCTGGAACTTGTTCTATGAGGGTAAATGGGTGCAGTGATTACGAATATGAGACTCGTTTTTAGCGCAAAGCCACGGCGACTATGATTCCACAAGGTAAGCTTCCCTCAGTGACGTTTTTTGCCAACGTTGAAGACTCATAACTTTCTTAGGACTCCACGTAGCAGTTTTAATGTCCACATTTAGAAATCAGCGTCAAGGACTCTATCGATGTACCTGAATCTCCTTTCAAAGTTTCATGGGAAGATCAAAACATTCCCTGGTAATGGTTTTGTAAGTGAATTCCATGTCCGGTCTACAAATATGACTACCACAAGAAATGATGAAGTTGCTTAATTTTTTTAAGCAATTTTACGTTCCAAAACTGCTGGTATACCGTTTCGAACCTTTTTCAGTGGAGTGAATAATTTGTATTGTAAAAATAGAGGCAAATTACAGATAAAAAGTACTGATATGCACGAAAGCAATGTAAAAAGTCTAGTTCATAAAAAGAATGAGCTTCAGAAGCAGTATTTCGATTTCACTTGCATATCCAAGCAGTTCTTCAAAAATTCTGAGTTCAAAATGAAGAAGATAAGGAGCCAAAAGGAGCAGCCAAGATTCGAACATCACTTTGCCCTTAAATTATATCGCAGCACTACACACGCTACTGCTCCAGGCTGTCTTTGATGTTAACCGCTGTCTATACAGTTTTTATTCAAGAGTTCTTCGACTGCCTATGAGAAGGAAAGGAGCTCAAAATACAAGTTCTGTTCACTGAATTTGACAGAACACTCAGTTTAAAAGTCGGTTAGGTATGCCGTGTATCAAAAAATTCTCATGAGAGGAGGTAAGGGAATCGACTGGATGGATCGGCAGATAAATTTTAAAAATTGTGAAACAGCATTTCTCATGGAATTAGATAATGATAATAAATCTTTACTTCACTTTGCTTACCCTGGTACATACCCGTCTAAACCCGACTCTTTTGTGAATTTTTGGAAATATTAGCACGGATGAATAATTGGAAGCGACGCTCAGCGCAGAAGGAAGAAATGGTTAAAGAGGACCACTTCCTTCATCTGTGGTCAAGTGTTCAACGAGAAAACCCTTTTTGGACGAAGCCAGCAGCTCTCATCTATAGTCCGCCTATTTCTGACCCTATATGTGACACCTCAGCAATAATTTCAAGCTAGATCATTGTTCACAAGCAGTTTTAGTAAAGAAAGAAATAGTAGTAGTAAAAGCTAGGAAAAAAATTCGAATTTTTAGTTTCCCCAAACGTCCAATGTAACACAAAGAACACGCCCTGAGTTAAATATGTAGAGTTATTTGCAACATCAATCTTTGGGAACAATTGAGTCACAGAAAATGAGAAAAGAAAACCTGAAAAATTAGCGCTATTCCTGATCAGAAGATTTCCGGGCCAAAATCGGAACTGGGGAAACAATCAGAAGTGATGAAAAAATTCCTCGAATTCTGACCTTTCACTAAGTGAGAAAAGGGAAACTCCAGTTCGGGGGGGGCACTCCATTGCTATCTTATCCGTAGTACTAGAGAGCAGTTCTTTGGGCTATCGAACACTACGGATAAGATAATAAGTGAACGACTCATTTCGAGCGTACTTTTGATAAGGACCGGTGGATGTCCTACATTCCACACACCTGCCCACATCCTATCCACTTTTCTGCACAGGTCATCCACCCTGGAGCTCCTCCACCCTTAGCCCTAGGCAGAGGTGTCCATTCTCCTGGTCCAGGACCGTTTCCTTGGACCATGGCAGGCGGAAATGTGAAGCATCTCAGGGTTTCTTCCACATTACACCGATACTTATCAGAAGTCTACTTTAAATGAGTCGATTACGTGTCGTGAGCCCTCTAATCCTTATCTTGAGTATTGGAGAAAAAATGGAGTGCCCCCCCCCGAACTGGAGTTTCACCCTCAGAAGATTTATCAATGAAAATAGAGCCCGAACAAAATCGAACAAAATGCGATGGCAAATTTCGAAAACTTTTTGAATAAAAAATTACACACAGGCAGAAATGCACACGAGCAACAAATGCTTCATTTCAGTCAGTATGAGGAATTGCCCCTGCTTTCAGAGGCTAAACAGATTTTCAGGAATTATTCCACAGAATTATGGCTGTCAGTGATAGCCTTATGAAACAAGAAGAATACGGTCCTCAATACATCATTTCTACAAATTGCTTGATTATAATCTAATCGACCAAATGAAATGGAAAAACTGATTTACTCTTCTGAACCGAAAGCAGATGAACTTTGTATCACTGATCAAATTGGCGTCAAATGAATAAATAAATGCAATTGCAAGTTTGTTCGGAAAACTACTCATGATAGAGAAGAATGAAGCAGAACACACTTTCAAAAGAACACGATTAAGTTCATTTTCGAAAAAAAAATTTCACAGAAGGTTTAAATCTGTCGAGATAACTTGCAGCAGAGGTTCTACTGTAAAGAATTTTCGGTTGAGTGTCGATAACTTTTAATGAGTTAACTTCGAAATATTTATGTTCCGTGAAAACGTGTTTAGCCGCTTTCGCCAAATTTCTTATAGCTCGAAGAGACGGATGCTGTTCTTACGCACATAAACCAAGGTTCAACCCCATGCTCGGATCACACAACACCCAAACGATACAGCGAATGATGAAAGGCAGATTTGCTTGATCGTTGTAAAACAATTCATCATAAAATCTCAACATCAAAGAATTCTTGCATGTGTCTTACTCGTAATATAATTAGACTTCTAAACAAGGTAATTCCTCTGGAAGCAGTTATTCAAAACATGGATTCTTAGTATTTGTCCAGTTTAAGAGCAAAATGTTTAAAAAAAATTTGGTGAAACCGAAAATTTTTGATAAAGGCAGACTTCCACTTTCGAGCTTATGGCTTTCGGTAAATGGCAATTCGCTGCCCTACACTACAGCCTTTCTATCTTATTTCTAATACAATACTTAGAAGGATGGAGAAACAACTTTTGAAAGCGGTGATTCAGTAAAAGGCTGTAAAAAGCGAGTAACTATTAAGGTACATTCTAAGGCAAAACGATAGCAAATCTGAACGGCATAGTTTGGAAAGTATATTTCAGATTCGATACAGCTGGTGGACTTTTTGAGGGAATCATGGCGGGCTTGCAAGCGGTTTGCATTCATCAGCAATCTCCTTCATCAATTTCTGGCACGTTTTCCACTAGGAGGTCTTAATGATCTCTACTCTGTTTCAGCACTGTTCTAGATCAATAAGAACAACTGACCCATCCCATAGTGGATTTTTCTCAATAGAAGAAAAAAATTAACCTTCGATGGCCTGCTCCAGGTCTGCGTCTGCTTGAAGGATTTTACGAGTCACGAGTTCCAATGGACCGGGCCGCGCCTCTAGTTTTCGACTAAGATTCCGACGTATGCGATCTTGTCGTAGTAGACGCGCCCTCTGCTCTATCAACGGCGCTACACGCCCATCTGAAAATAAAATCTGCAATAATCCAGAACATTCGAAAAGGACCTGAAAGAAAACTGTTGTTGCTATTCAGCCCTAGGAGAGCTGATCAAGGCATCAATTCAATGAAAAGGGATAGGTGGGCTATGCCACAAGCCACTGGATGAGGTTGACCTTAAAGGCACGCTCCGGGATTAGGCGCGCTCGCCTGTTCCATCCCGGGGGTAGTAGGCAGGCGGACAAGCGTTGATGTCGCGCCCCTTTTGCCGCTTGAAAGTGCGCGACAAAGGCGCAAGGAGCTCGTCCGACCCGCAACTCACACCTTCGTCCGCAAGCCCCACCCTCCGCTGTCGGTTGCCACGTGGCGCTGCTTGAAAAGCGCGGGCGCATTTGAGGCAGCGGTCCCATTGCGACCCAATGTCATTGGCACTGGAGCAACTAGAGTTAGGTTCGTGAAACTCGTCCAACGCGCCCTTCTCTATCCCAAGGTGGAATGCGGCTGAAATAGGGGAGGTCTCTGTGCGGGCGTAATCGGTGGTTTCGTTTGCTTTCCTTCTCTTTTCCAGACCACCTCCCACCTCTAGCTTCATAACTGAACGCTTTTCCACACCTATTTTATCCCGAATCTTGCCTTTAAGGACCCTTCTTTCGAGGAAGCTTACTAGATCTTTGTTGAGAGTTACAAAATGGCACCACATATAAACCCAACTTCAAATCTACTTGGGGGTTAGACACAGGTCAAAACGTGAGATGCAGGAAGGGTCATGAAGGGGCAACTTTCAGTGTTGTCACGTTTTGGATTAATCAGGCATTTGTTCTGATAATCAGAAATTTCATACCGCAAGAACTATGAGGACGCTGGGACATAAGTAGGTTGAACATTATGAGGGAAAAGAAAGGAGGTCGCTAAAGAGAGTACATGTTCACATCTAGAGGGACACCTGATTCTAGCAACCATAATATACTTCCAACTCCATTCTTTTCCCTATTTTATTCTTCTTTAACGTCACATCGATAATTCCCCTAATGGAGCCATTACTCAGGAGGTCTCTACTCTTTACAAACTACTTGTTTCTGACCTTTCACTTTATCCCTCGGTCATAATTTCGAGCCATATCACTGTCTGCGAATTGTGTGGAAACAGTGCGAGAAAGCATTAGGAACAACAAATCAGACCACTGAAGTAGCTAGGGCCGCACTGTAGCATAGCGCGAGCCAGAGTTATCAAACGCTATTCGCGTGAATGTCACAGAAAGCTCATGAAGAGCCTGCGCCACAGTTTTTTACAAGATCAAACCTGATGATCTTAAAAAGGTGGCAAATCGTTTCTTTTTGAAGCATTCTGCATGAGACTATTCCAGTGGCTGATCTATGATAGATCAAGTTACTATTACCTGTAAGCACTTCTTTCAAATGATAGGGAACAGCCCTTACTCAAAAGAAGGCAGAGCGCAGTGGCTCCCTGTTCACGGCAAGAAGCCAACGATGCCATCCTTGGTACACCTTGATCCTTGAAATATGATTGCAACGCTGCCGAATTTTCGGTAAACGACATAGGGTACTGTAAGCTACCTACCCTACTGATTTCGGCACAACTCCCCCACAAGAGTTTTGAAAACGGTTCTAGAATTAAAGAATACGCACCCAAACTGCCTACATCTTAGGTCCCGTCCTCCAATAGGTCACACCTCTCGATCTGTCGCTAATATCGCCATCTCAATGATTCCCATCTGGATTACGATATTAGGGGCTGATTACGGTAGGATAAGATGCGACTGAAGCTCCAACAATGAAGTTATCATTGACAGAGCAAACAAGTTACAACGTCAAGTATAAGTTCGAACTCGGTCGAGATAATCTCTATGTACCCACACATTTGTCGAGTTTACTTCGTCAAGTCGGACTCCATAGAGTGATTCAAAGATCGTGAAGCTGTTAACTGAACTGGTGTGAGTTCACTCACCAGATAGTAAAATGTGCTGATTGAGGAGACGTTCTCGAGATGGGCGCTGTTCGATCTTCTTTCTCAACTGCTCACCTCGGGCAGTGGCCCACCCTGAAATAATTTGGCGTCAGTCTAAGTGTATGTGTGTGTCTCCTCCACGTGCGAGGGGGCGACACACGCCCTCGCCTTGAACCATGTGCTATTCGTACTCAGTGTGGGCATATAAGAGTTCGTTTTAGTGCATTTTTGCGCCACATACAGCAGTCGGGGGTGAAAATCAGAAACATAAGAGGACAGATTCACGAAGTACAACGGCAGATAAGCCGGCTGGCAAACTCAACGAGACTCATCGCGCTGTCGATGGATGGGCGATCGCATGCCCCTGGACGTCCATAAAGTAACAATGTGAATGTATGTGTAACATCATTTATCCGATGCGACCATATGAATGAACTTTCGCCGCATTTATCGTGAAAGCAGTCCAACAAAGAAAAACAATCTCAAGCAGTTCCAGCGCACAGCTTGCACACAACGAGTATGAGCAGGAAACGACTGTTGCCACACAAATGAGAGCATTAGGTGATAACTGAGATGAAGGAGAGAGGAATGCGATGAAAAAGAACATATTTCAAACGAGATATGAACCAACGACGTGGGTCGATGGGTACCAAAAGTCAAACGAATGCCAGTCACGAGCGCTTGACAATGGCTCACTGGATGAATCTTGATCACATTCAGCTGACAATGTGAAGCATGGAACTAATGGAAGTGGAACTGTATGAATGCGAGTTTGCTACGAGCTACTGAGAGCTCAGAAGTCGCATCAATCACACTTGTTAGGAGCTTAGAGCGAACGAGCATTGAACGATGACCGCCGCTGGTGTTCCAGCACAGGCGGAAAGCCGTACTAAAACTCGTCCGAATAATTCCGAAATTCACGTCCGGCCAAATAGATCAAAGTACTTTTCATCAATCACCCAGCTGCGAGTGAAATCATTTCACAGAATGGAGAAAAACCCTTGATCGTTCGCTGATGTGCCATGCACCCGTCGCAAGTACGAAGATCGTAACTGCCCGAAAAATTCGGGTAAATGCATGAATAGGAACGGTGGCACTTAGTGTTAGACTCAACCAAGTAAAGTGTAACGAGGAAATATCGATCAGACACAAAGACAAAAACCCGGAACGTATGAAGAAGCTCTGACATGCACATTTTCTTCAAAAGCCAGCAGACACACACTCACACACGTACGCTCAATCACAAGCAAGATCGTACATATGATGAACTTTGAAAGTTCGGTTGCAACGGAATCAGCAGCTCGTAAGGAGAGCACAAACATAACTGAACACAAAACGATTACCAAAAGTGGGTGTTAACTGTTGTCACGTCGGGAACAAACTACGAGAACGTCGTGAACATTAAAACGGGTTATAATTTATCAAACAAATAATTTAGTGAGCTCTGGCTCAAAATCTCATCTATAACAGTTAAGCGGCATGATAAGCACCTAGCAGATGCGATGTAGTAGATTGACGGCCAACACAATTCGATTATAATGTACGTGAAATAATACAATTGGGAATAAAAATCATTTAAAAAAAATCAAAATCACAGAAGCTCTTCATTGGTAAGAACACGTCGAGTGCTGCCTCTTCACGCATGCCACCTTGCCGAAAGCAAACAAGCAGATGCATAAAAAACGAGAAATGAGTAGGAAAACGCTACATAAGCGGTTTAGGACCCACCCCAAAAATCCTGAAGGAAAAAACCCTCATTACCGATTCCTCGCTTTTTACAGGTTGTGAAATTATCACATTGAAAACCGTGCATTTTTTACGTTTTGCGAACGCATGGGACTTCGATGAAATTTCGGAAATCTTATCAAGCAGGATGGAAAAAGAGCTACTGTATGTAGCGGAAGAAACCAAATCGAATGAAAGGGAAAAGAAAACAAAAACCTGATATTTGTTCCCAAAATGTGGGCAGGTCCCACAAAGCGGTTGACAGACTGCAAGTCACATTCGGGCTGCATGGGCGCCAAGGTTTTAACACGTTGACGACAGCATGACGCGCATCGCGCACGTCAGAATTTTACCCGGTTCTTGGCTAGTTTTTTAAAGGTTTTATTTGGCCTTTTTCATATTTCAAGATTGTGTGCACGCGTCATCTTATCCGAAAAACTGTGAGTCAATTACCAGTAGTGGAATTATTGAAGAGTATATGCGATTATGAAAAAATAACAAAATGCGAACGCATAAGGGGGCTGTCGCCAACGTGTTAAGAGAGAAAGAAATCTTGACGATCCCCTTTTTTTCTTTTCTGTACATAAAAAATATTATTCATCACTGCCAGAAGACAGTAAAGTTGAAATCACTACCAATGGCGCAAATTCGTGGATTACCATTCACAAGGGAGCAGCGGAAACCTCCGATAGCTCAACGTTAAAGATCAATTAAAAATTCACGGAACGGCATGAAGATAGTAAAATACATCTGGTAAATCTGAGCGGTAACTGTAGTGGTATTCAAGTTGATTTTGGTAAAAAGGAGAAAATTCACGAAGCAAAAGCACATGAAGCCACGAAAAGAAGCATCATGATCAACGATGAGGAGGTTCGTTCGAGACATGCGAGGCGACATGACAGGGGATGGTGTAATGTCGTGCCAGAGGAGGACCATATGGCCCGAAACGGAACTGCGAGAACCAATTAAACGCACTTTTTCCATAGAAAAGATGCTTTTCCGCACTCACTGATCTTCACTAGGTATTTCTCACCAAGTCAGCAGTCAACTCGGTATTAACTGTTCCTTACATTATTAGCAGCAGATGAAGATGCGATAAGTTCACAGCAGCAAACACTGTGCTAGGGTCTATCCCAGTAACAGGGGGCATGCCGTTGAGAGTGCTCAACGTGCTTACAACCATGAATAACATATTCTCCTAATGTAAAAGTTTTGGAAAAAGCCATAGAAGGGATGGGGAGCCCCGGGTTCGTGAGCAGTACTCTTTTTCCCTGGGGGTTTCGTCCCCCTTCCTGAGCTCAGTTGTAGCTATTCACGAGGTAAACATTACTTTTCGAAATGTATGTTATCAAACACAAGAACACCTACATTATATAAAAACAGGGAGAATCAACGTAGGAATAAAGTTGATAGCAGCTTGTGACTTTTAAAGGACTCCCTGATCCAACCTGGCATTGGAGCAAATGCACCGTAATGCCCCTCTTACCGGGATACCCCTGCGCTATTCATTATATCATATTAATTGATACTATTGACACATGAATTGCAAATCAGAAACAGTAATATTTTCCCTATTACCAGAAAGAGTCCAAAGCCTAAACCACAACAAATTGGTTTTGGTTGGCGTAGCTCAAAGAATCTGAAGCAAAATGTTGGCAAAGGCAAAAACCATCAAAAAGGTGAAGTCTCTCTGCCTATCTACGGAAATCGGAAATGAAGTTGGTGAACGAGAAATCGAAGGGCATTGTTTATGTTTGCAAACATTGACTAACGGAGGAAGCTGCTGCTATATGAACGACAAATGCACCATGATCGTAGGTACCGTAGGTTGAAGACCACCCAATGGGTTCCAACAGCGCAGGCAAAATCTATCAAACGAACTGAGGAATATCACATAGCAAAACTCGCTGCCAGAACTAGATACTGATCCACATTGCTTCCGCACTGAATCCGTCATAATTTTTTGTTGTGTTCTTGACTCGGTATTACGTGATGAGTCAGCCGAGGCGGGGGTAGGTTCGAATTCCGAAGCCGATGACATCATTCAATGGTAATAAGTTTGCAGTAACGGAAGTGATACTCGTTTACCACTTGCTGGACAACTTTTTCCCTTTGACAGCATCATGTGAGCATCGGTACTTTAGAGGATGAATGACGTATTTTCGTAAGAACATGTCTTAGCGAATAAAGCCGACAGGTCAGCACACTTTGTAGCCACGACGGTAGCATGAACACAGCCGCTTAGAACAAGTATTAATAAACAAATAATGCACAGCCGCTTTGAACAAAGTGATTAACTAAACAATTTACGTTTGGCCGATTTGTGTGGAATATCGCAAAGATCAACTGTGGTTACTTTGCCGACGAAACACGTGCGCACCCAACATTACTTAAAATGTATAAACATTACCTTAAGATTGGAGAAAGAAACGCTAATCAATCACTTTCGGTAGACAGAAAGGAGAAACTCAACAACCAATGATCCAACTTGTCCTCACGCACCCACCGCAGTTTGCTTCATTCAACATCACTTGACCAGTTAGTAGATCACAAAACAATTCTCGAAATTCTTGCCTGCATCACCGCACATACTGTCCGAATATTATCTAAAACAAATCCACGAAGAAACAACACACACTTGCCAGTCTGCCCTCATAGTAGCGATCAAAAGTACCTCATTAGAGCTGTAATAAGAATAGGAACCTAAGCATTCCGAAAATTGGAGAAAGTATATTCACGCCGCTAGGAGGAATGCAAGTGCGATGAAGCAACAATCCCTCTCGATAAAACCAGGTCACCGAGTCCATGTCTCAGGCGATGAAAAAAACTATTGCACCAATAGGAACAGAGTGATGTATACCACTCGCGAACAGCGGCTCCGCGAAATTTGCGCCAGGTCATTGCGCGTATACTTGGGGGTATCTCTTAGAAGGATATTAGGTCTGACTGAGGCCCCGTAGCACGCTGAGAAGGCAGAGAAGCGCAAACGGGCCTATATATCAGCGGGGTAGTAATCGTGTGGATCTAGTTCTTTACTTGACGTAAAATCGCCATTACAATACGCGCTAAGGACTCGTTAGATACTGACGCGTATCTGCGCCGTCTGCCTCCCACGCCGGCCTCACTCGGGTACCCGAAAACTTAAAGGATAATCATGCAAAATGGTGTTTTGGATCACCTTCACCTATCGTCATCTTCGACGAAAAAGCCGACCTTGGACATACATCATGATTAGTCATTCCACCAAAATGTGCAAGCTCACTAGCTCGCACTTCTTACCGGCAAACGTGCGACGTGGTCCAGAACTGGACCAATTTACGCACACCTCCAACGGTCTCCTATGCTGTGTCACTATTGGGTTTTTCATGGTCAAGGTAAGTCAGCGTTACCTAGTATGTCTACACAAAACCAAAAGAGCTAAGCATTGTGTGAGCAAACATTTCAGAAAAAAAAACCGAAGAGTATGGTCTTCAAACGAGATCACAATTGAAAGTAGTGAAGTGTTGCGCTTGAGGAATTAGCGCTTCATAGTACCGCAATGTCACCTAATGAGCGTGACCCTCGAAGTAGCACGTTAAAGGAATCCTTCCTGGAAAATTCTTGCATTCTTTCTCAGCAAGAATGTACTCTCGGAAAAAGTATGTGATATCACTTAACTAGCAATACACAATGTTTTACTCGCGTGAAGTATGGCTCAGTGTTCCGAAGAGATAATTAAAAACTTGCACGTAAGAACTACACTCTATGGACAATCGAAGGTAATTCGGGCGGAGCCAAAGGCGGGGCATGGAATAAGTCCGCACTGGGGCGCCTACGTATCAGGCGACGCAATGAAAGAATCGGGTTAAAGCGTGCAATTTCGGAGAGTAGAGACAAATCGATCGATGAATAGGATGGAGTAGAAGTGTGAGATGTGAATGCAACCTTGTCAACAGTTCAGAAAGAGGTTTAGCGCGACGGCACTCAAGAACCAAGCGGGAAGCATTGCCGTTCGCCAGCCATGTTGTATGTGCGGCGGTACGTATGGAACGGCGCAGAACAGCCTTGCCCGTTTTGTTGTAATTGTTTATTGCACAGGTTAGCACCCATGCTAAATAACGAAAAGCATAAAACGAAAAGCATAAAAACCCAGAGGTAACAAACAAGAGGAACAGTTCCTAGGCTATCTATAGTTAACTAGGAGCTACAAGAGTGAAAGAAAAGAAGAAAAAAAAACGGAGGACATAACAAAGAGTGTTAGGATGCAAGGTACTTTTCTAAGGCTTTCTTGAATGAACTTAGTTTATTCGTTGAAATACCTAGTCTAAGCAGCCTAGTAAACTCCGAGCTAGTTCTGTTAACAAAAAAGTGGCGTCTGACGTTGCGTTTAGCCCTGGCAATTGAAAATTTTGTAGGGCATCCCCTAGTTCTCGATTCCCTAACGAATAGCAAATTATGGGGCTTGAACCCAGAATGACCATGAAAAATCTTGAAGAGCGTTATCAAATCAAATTTCCTCCTTCTGAGCGCTAAAGTTTCAAGATTGAGATTAGCATTCCGTGTTACTCCAGAAGGGATCTGATCATATTTGAAACCGATCACTCTCAGGAAAAGTTTTCGAGTAAAAGTATTTTGAACCCTCTCCAATGTGTTGATAACTTTCACTTTGTGCGGATTAAATATGACACGGTCCCATATTCTAATAGAGGTCTAACGTAGGTTGCGTAAGCTCTGAGGAGCACATGAGAGTCCTTAGTTGTCAAAGCTCTGAACAGGTTGAATGTGAGAGCTGTTGCTTTGGAGGCTATCCTAGAACAGTGTTCATCGAAGCTCAGATCGCTACGGATTAGGAAACCCAAGTCTCTGATTTCATTCACCACCTCTAACTGTACGTCACCGATTGAATATGAGGGATCAACAACAACTTTACCTAAATGTAGAACTTTTGGTTTTTTTCTTGCGGAAAATAGGCAGGTGCCATTGTGCTGCCAACAGTTGGTAATGCATTGATAGCATCTCTGAGGTAATTCTTTTGTCAGAAACTACTGAGGAGACTGGATAGTATGATAGCTTGAAATTCGTACCGCAAATGCAACCGCATTAACTCACCCGCGAGAGCCAGCTAACTCCGGCAGTTCGTATGTGAAGATATTAAAGAGAATGGGGGACAAAACACAACCCTGCGGTACACCGCTGAGCACTGGCGCAGTTTCGGAAAAGATACCATTGACGCGAACAACAAAGGATCGATCACTGAGGAAGGCTTTAACCCAAGCCACAATACGAGGATGAATGCCTACTAGTGCCAGCTTATAGATAAGTTTAGTATGGGAGACCCTGTCAAATGCCTTTGCGAAGTCCAGGTAACACAACATCTGCTCCTTGACCATTGTCTAGGTATGCTTGTCCAGTCATTAAGAGACTGCAGCATTGCAGTAACAGTAGATTTGCCTTTCTGAAAGCCATGCTGGCAATCAGAGATGATACTGAATTCGTCCAAGTGAAGAAGAATCCTTTGCTTTAAGACTTTTTCGAACAACCTAGCGAAGGTGGAAGTTATACTGACCGGTCTGTAATTATGCGGACACGAGGTGGGTTCCTTCTTGGGGATAGGAGTTACAAAAGAAACACGCCACCTCACAGGCACCTCTGCCCTCATAAAACTTAAATTGAATATGAATGCAAGTGGTCCTGAGATAATATGCGCCACCTTTTTAATGAATTCCAAAGGAAGATGATCCGGCGTATCCGAATGAGACTGAGGCCAACTATTTAATAACTTATAAATCTCCTTACTATCAAACCAAACAGAGTCGCTCATGACAGGAAAAATAGGATTGGCGCTAGATACTTCACTGTCATCGTCTTTTGAGTAAGCGTTTTGAAAAATTTTTGCTAAAATATCAGCTTTTTCCTTATCGTCATTTATTGGGCAACCTTGATCGTCGAGGAAAAAGCCAACATCCTTCCTTTTTCTGAGCTTAGAATTGAGAAATCTGTAAAAGTTATTCTTACTTTTGGAATAAATGATCTTTTTCTCTATGTATCTGTAAAACTTGTTTAAACTTTTTTCAAAAGAATGAAGTGGCTTTTTTATAATCCTCCCAATCGTTCTGACTATCACTTGCCCTAGCTTTCTCCCATGCCACACTCTTTTTACGGTTTAGTCTATCAATGTGACTGGGTAGTTCCACCCGTCTTGATTTATGCGTTACGAGAGGAACAAAAAGCTGAATAGTGTGGTGAAGAATAAATAAGAATAGCTCGTATTTTTCATTGACCGTTTCCACAGTAGCCAATGAACCAAACCAGTCAATGTTGCTAAGATAAGCTAAAATGTCATCGAAGTTGGCCTTCTTAAAATTTCTCTTCATGGATATGCCTGAACTCTCTTCCATTCGAGTCGTAATCCAAAAATGGACAGAGGCATGGTCGCTATTTCCGATGGGTGCTTTGACAGCAACGTCCCTAACAAGACCTTCACTGTTGGTTAGAACAAGATCTAGAATGTTGGTGCCATGGGTTCCCTTTGAGACCAACTGATGCAGATTAAGATTTTCACACAGCTCGACGAATCGACGTGCACTGAGGCTAGCGGGTCTGGAGTCCATATGAGGGGACCACAGAATATCCGGGAAGTTGAAGTCCCCAATTACAAGGAATTTGTTGTTATCAGCTACCAAATCTCCAAGAGCTTTTAACAACTGATCGAAAGCGGAAGATGCGCACGAAGGAGATCGGTAAACTAGTACAATTCTAATTCTAGAATAGCCTAGATCCAAATCAACACACATGACTTCATAAGCTTCGACAACTGACTCACTGAAAATCAACCGCGGATTGCACATCCTTTTAACAATTAAAGAAACCCCTCCTCCACGTCTATTGCATCTATCGCATCTGAGAATAACAAATTGTGTACAAAGTTGGCCGAATAGGGATTCACTACTAATTACTTCTGAGAGCCATGTCTCAGTCAGAGCTATAATGCCGTAGTTACCAAACTGAACCATGTGCTGAAGTTCGCTTAAGTTCCTAGGTATCGATCGGATATTAGCCAGAACGCACCTTAGTTGAGTACCATACATCCGAGGAACATTTAACCATTTGACGCTGACAATGAACTAACCGAATTAGGCGAAATATGCATGGTATCCACATTATGATTGAATGCAGGCGTACAATTCGTGTGATCACTGGAAGCAAAAGTCTGGCCAACTGCGTAGCCAGATTGACCGTTCACTCTTTTGCTGAGGGGAGCACCTCTCTGGGCCCGAATACGTTCCCGTTCCTCTTTGGAGAGGGAAGGTCTTATAAAGACCCTCGAAACGGGAGCAAGATCTTTTAGTTTATGATGGCGTATTTACTTTTCGGATTGGATGAGTTTGAACGGAGTTATGGCTTTAGGAAGTAAAAAAACTCGCACTCATCACAAATTTTCCTCGTTAATTTTGCAAAAATCCTCGTAATAACTTCGTATAGCATACATTATACGAAGTTATACGAACGTGGTGGGCAATACAACCTTCAATAGCCTATTCGAAATGACGGGCTTGGTCGCACCCATGCGCGGCATTTAGAATTCAATTATAGGAGCCTTTCGCAATCAAGATAGTTCAAGATACATCGTCAAACACAGGCTGAAGGAGCCAGACACGATCATGAGCAACTTTATCAGAGCATTTTTGACTACGACTTTCCGGTACACCAATTACTACAAGAGACCTTCTTCGCTCAACTTCATCATATGTTAACGACGATTCCGTCAAAGAGTGAGGCTTACGAGGCAAAGATTGAGATTCATCACAAACAGGAACGTTTGAGGAAGAATTTTTGAGATTATCAAGAGCTTTACGCCGGTTTCGATTTTTCGAATTTTTACTACCAAAACAAATGCAAGTTTTCTGTTCTTTTCGTTCTTGTGTGGATGATGGGTCTCAAGCCAGGGAATTATGGCTGAAATTGAATCATGATTTTCCGTAAAAGGATTCCTTTAACTTAGAAAGAGCTAGAGGAGGCGCCGCTTCACGATCTGATATGGATCGGGATCAAGAAAACTGTAGCATTATAGCCTTCGGTTGATTCATAGGATACCAGGGTTATCAAATATAGCAACATGGCTTTAGAACGTAACGTTACTTGCTTGCTCCAAGCCACCGAAGAAATTGAAAAAGAAAGCGTACGAAAGGGATTGCTCTGTGGTAATGTACCACGACAGCAACTGACCCCATAGCTATCTTCTTTTATCCTGTGCGAAGCTGCCAGTTTATTCGGATATTGTTAACCTTTAATGTCGTTTAACTGCAGTAAGGACCAGACATGATTTGCAGCATCAAGCCCATATCTAAATGTGTGTGCAATCGGCAAGCAATCGTCGCAATGTTTGCGTTTATTAATGTAATCGTTGAGTAGGATGTCGACTGTATATGCGACAGAACCACCTTGTTCAGGAATTTATAATCTCGAGAAATCTTACCATAATACAGACTTTGTGGCACTCTTGGCATATACCAAAAGATTACGTGTACTCAAGGCATAGAACACATGTGTGTGTACATGCATGGTCTTGAGGTAAAAACTTCCTCCAAAGATTATGATCAGTTCCCCCTTGAGGCAGTTGACTCTCTAACTCAGTTGGGCAGGTAGCTGAGATGTGAAAGTGGAGTTGATTTAAATGCGTGTGCGGGTAGTGAAGAAGAGAGTAACAGAGATGGTAGGTCCACATCTTGCGACATGGGATCCCTCTCAAACCCGTTGAATTTGGGCTCTACGAGACTCCTAGGAGGCTGGCTGTAACTCTGTGCAGCAGGAGCCAGAGCGGAGACGGACAAACGCCAGCAGCTAAGGCACAATTGTTAGGGCGGAAGGGCCTGAATAAGTCGCTTCGAACGTGTATCTCGGCGCAGATAGCACCACGTAGCGTCTGCTTAAGATTTTTATCCTTCCCTTTATATTAAGCACACGTTCCCTCTCTCAAAGTGCACGCCGACTGTATCTCGCAAACATAGTCCTTTAGGCACACGATCGCGGGTAGCGAAAGTGAAGAAAAACACGCTAAAAAGCACTCACCTCCAAGGCAGAAGCCGCCCACACGCTCCACGCCAGCTCTTTTCATTCCACCAGTGCGGCCGACTTAGTCCCAAAATGTGCAAGTTTATTAGAAAGATCAGAAACAGATCTAGTTAGGATCACCGAGACTTCTTCACCCTAAATTAGTTTTTTGAGTAGAGATCCTTACCAGTTCGAGCCCGCTTTGATTGATCATAATGGCAAGTCGAATCCTTGGCGCACTTCAAAGGATGAAATGGTCAGCTACGACAAATTCAATTTTTGTCATAAACCAGATCCCAATCAGCAGAGGGCTTCCTTGCTATAACGCACTTCACGAAAATGGCAGCAGGGGGACAACGGTCGAGGAAATCCTCGACCATGGCTCTATACTGAAGAATAGTGTTGAGAGTGAATGTACCAACGAAGAACACAGACAGCTCGCGCGCGCGGAGAGTGAATATCCGCGCGGGAGAGTTTGATTATACAGGCAGAAATTCTCAACGAGTCCTCGACCGATTTTCACCTTCAATGAAATATTCAAATGTATGAAAAATCAAAACTTACGCCGTAATAACGAGTTTACAACATCTAGTCAGTCCATCGATAGGTAATATCGTGAAGGAACTACATGGAAACCGCGTTTGAGCCGATGTAAAAGAAGCATTTTAAGAAATTCTACTGGATTACGACCAAAGTTCGGAAATGGAAAACTGCGTGTTTTCCTTCGAAGTTTGGTCGGACTTCCATTCACCACACAAACACCCTCAAACCACAGGATAAAGGTCAGTGAGTACACCGATTAACGATAAGCACAATAATAGGTTTAGAAAGTACAAAAGCTCACAACGCTTGTTTTCAGATTGCGCTGCTACGCAACGTGGAATCCCGCAAAACGATACTACCCTCGACACCAGTGAATCAGCAGGACGACGAGGAAGACGACGACATTGAGATAAAAGAATTCTATCAGAAGGATTCCTCAACCGAGGATCTTAAGGATCATGAAGAGAAATCGACGAAGATGCTTTAGGCTTCGATAAAAACTAAACCGAACAAAGTAAGTTAACAAAAGAGCTGGAACGATGACGAAGGGTTCACTCCAACCCTTTCAGGCCTTCAAGGTGGGTAAAACATCTTATTTTTAGTAGGGCGGCAACACTCCGAAAAATATTATCAATTTTTTTTGAACAGTTAGTTGTTATTGTGCCGAACAGGTTTAGTATGGTGAAAGAAAGGCGGACATGGAGAACTACCATTTTTTTCAGAATCCAACTTTCATGAAAATGGAGTTACATAATTTAATCATGTATAAAAAATGGAGCTGCAGTAACTTAAGCTGAGAAAATAGCCGCGGCAGAAACACCCCTGGCAATCTAACGGAGGTCTCCTGCTATCAAATTAGCCGTTTTACACCGCTATTTTTGCTGTATCATCCCATTCATAGGGCGGAAGTGGTGTAGTGGCAAGTGGCACGCTTACCACGCGAGCGGTCCGGGGATCAAATCCTGGGTCGTGAGTCGCCCGGGCCAACCAAGCCTTCCATCCCTCCGGGGTCGGTTAATTGGTACCAGACTTGTCTGGGAGGATAAAAACACTGACTTGTACATCGGCTGGCCCCGTCATTGTATAGGCCACATCGCATTCAAACGCCACTACGAATGTACAAATGGAAGTAGAATGCGTGCCGCATCCCAAAAAGGGATTGATCAACGGCAAATGCTTTATCCTTTTTACCCCACTCATCTCCACTGATCCCTTCCCTGACCCCGCCAAATTCCCTAACACACCTCCTTCTCTGGAGGTCGAACACAACCCTCTGCCGAGACATCCTAGATTGTGGTTCATCTCAAACTAATATTTCCGATACGGCACAACCGACTTCATTTTAAAGGAGTATAATTTTCACAGAATGTCAAGAGCAATGCGCTATCACCAGCCCGAGCTACGACACATGCTGGTTAGGCTTGTCTGGTTTAGGTGGGTTCTGGACCGTAGCACCACATCTTCCTAGACAAAACCGCTTTTCTGCAGAGGAGTTGCTCAAATTTCCTTGAGGTGCTCAAAGTTCCCCTACGTTTCGAGCATAGCCCTTCGTACAACTCGGACTAACCCTGAATTCCACAAAAATCAACGCACTGACCACACACTAGCTACCGTGGTTACTCACGTATCTAACCCAGAGCCCTCGCAAAACCTTCATAATCAACGATATGAGAATCGTAGACAAAACCTGCTTTATATTAAGGTTACGGTGAAATAAAAAGTGTCTTGATAGAAACCTGAATAAAGTATTACTCAAAAATGAGAGCTATTTACTTAGTATACTTTGCGATCAGCCTTAATTCAACACAATTCTTAGCACACCTTATAAACGAAGCGAGTCAACACACACATTCATTATCGAAGGAAACAGCAATAGCGCTCTGACGAGGGCTGCTGGAAGGAAACGCAGTTGTTGCGCTGCGATTTCGTTAAATGCCGACCGGAAATGATCAAATTCCCACCGGCTTCACATCCGTTTGTCTAAAGAATGAGCGGAAGTGTTAGGCAAGTTCCTGCTAGGGAAATCAAGGAAGATTATAAAGGAATGAGGATGGGATGGTGGAGCCGGAAGAAAGTAAAAAAAAACGCCGGAAACCATGAAAATAAGTATAAAATATCATGGACAAAATCGCAAACTAAGGCTATGTCATCCAGTGAAAGAACACTTGGAGGAATTATGCGAGGAAGAGTCAGCAAAACGACTGTTACAAACCGAACCGGAAGTGCATTTGACACACTTGAGAAGGAGCATCCGGAGCTATAGACCAGGAGGTGAGAGCTTGGAATTCGGAGGTGGGTGTGATAGAAAAATGAAGTAGCTGAGGTAAACGGTAAGATTTAAAAAAATCATTAGCGTTGAGGTTGGAATCAAGTGCCGTATATCGTACACACGCGAGGGTTGCCTGGAAAACAGCACAAAAGACGCGATGAGGTAGAGAGGAGGTCGAAGTAAGAGACCGATACAGATAAAGAGAGAGAGGCAAGAGCATTTCGTCAACAGCCACACAGTTGTCGTCTGCATTGCCCAGCATTACATCGTTCCGTTTTGCTGGCCGCTCAAAAGGCAGAGCGGTCAGCAATTTGGATTTCAGAACAATCTCAAAAGGAATCCATTACGCATTCGAAGCGCCGTTACTCACTCGCAATTACCTTTGACCCGAGTTTAAACAGATCAGCCACGGCTGATAGAAGCAGTGGCGATCAGATGAAAGCTAAACCGAAAACACACATCGGATATCATTGGGACAAGGTTTCCTTTCTGGTTGTGATCAGCAACTAAAACGCAAGATTGAAATTACTTTAGACTTTCGACGTTCATGGCCTATTCTGAGATGAGAGCTCCTTCAGAACTTTTCTAGCGTCATGGCACTAGAAGGTTCTCTAAAACAACCAGTGCTTAAAGCGACATACCACTCTAAGAAAATTCACTTCTACCACAAATACCCCGATATTCGAGATCTTCAAAGCGCCAAATAATCGATACTAAAAGCTTGAAGAATCTTACGCTACCGCGACCCGATTTGCTACTTTCGTTGACTCTATTCACCCAAGTTCATTCGTTCGGTAAAACAATGATTCTACAAGAAAAAAAGCCTTAATCTGATTTTGACTTGTTTTGAAATGGTGCCCCGGTAGCGTAACTGGTAGCGCACTTGCCCGGAAAGCGAGAGGTGCGGGTTCTAGTCCCGCCTGGGGCGAAAGTTTTGTTCACAACCCAGCATTCTTGTGAAACCTTAATCTGATGTTTCCTTGGATCACGGCAGCCCATTGCATAAGCACGGAGGGTCTCTCAGGTCAAGCCGTGTTTTTTCAAAACGGTTCTTTGCATATTGTAGGGACGCATGTATGGACCACAAAACCATGTTTCATTTTCGCTGAACGGTTTAGTAGTATCAAAAAAGTAAAAGGTACTGTTAATGGTTCGATCCCCGCGGCGACTAAATTTTGCATTCAAAGTTGGGGGCTGTTCGTTGGCTTCAAAATGGTCCTACTATGAAAATGACATCTGGTTTTGACAATTTACGCCAACCCGTAGGCGCCAACCTAAAATGCAAAATTTAGTCGCCAGGGAGGATCGAACCACAGACTTCCGCAACTTCTTTGGTCCAACTAGAACCGTTCAGCGAATAATGAAACATAGTTTTGTGTTCCATACATACCTAGAATGTGCAAAAAACGGCTGAAAGATCCTTCTTGTGAGTGAAGTGAAGCGCTTCCCCAACTATGGACCGAGATGAATGGCGTATCTATTCCCATTGTTCAGCTTCACTAGTAGATGCAGTAGTTCAATGACAAATTCAGAACTGGTTCAATCCTCATATATCCAGAATACCAGAGCAAAATGCATACAGTTCCTCCCTTTCGATTGGCGTTCACATGGCACGTGCACGTACATGCTTGCGTGTTGTGCCTGTTTTAGCAAACCCCAAAAACAGCGCTAAAATCCGCTCAACCTCGGGAATCTTCAGAAAGGCTTTAAAATGCCCTCCAACTTCCTGAATCAATTCACATACTTTTACTTGGGACTTTATAGGTTGCGCTTATCATGAAAGGATGACGGGTCGAAGTGGCTATAAGCAACGATACCAATGCTGGCATTGTGCTTTGGACGTTGATCTCGAATTTGCTTTCCAAAGCTGCCAAACGATTTTCTGGGCAAGTTATGAAGCAAAACAGAGCAGCGGTCCGGACTGATGAGCGAGAGGTCGTAGGTTCGATTCTCTGAGGGCGATTAGGCTACAAATTTGCAACTAAGGGCATCTTTACTCTAGAATACGAATATCACATCTGTTTGCTGCAAAAACGTCTGCCAAGAGTTCTGTGGGCTCCATGTGCAGTCTTTAGTAAGTACCGCCGAAACTGATTAGAAACTCCTCGCAAAGTCTTTGCACGGGTAACTACAGGCAAGCATTGATCGAGTAAGGTAGTTGGGAGCCTTTTCAATCATTTTGCAGCGAAGGCAAAAAAGAGAACCCGCCAGGGAATCGATCCTACGACGTCTCGCACGTGAGCCCGGACCACTACCGCTGCACTATTTTGCTTCATAACTCCGTTCAGAAAATCGTTTGGCAGATTTGGAAAGCAGATTCGAGATCAGCGTCCAAAAACACATCCAATAGGTCTCATTGCATATAGCCACTTCGACCCATCATCTATTCCAGCTAAAAACAAGAGATACTTTGCGACTTATATTAAAACCACTGATAGCCACGCATATATGGCCGAACGTGTTGCTATTCAATGAAGCCTGATTAACACTTCTCCTAGAAAAAAACCATTCTAGGCATTATGGCTTTATGGTGCGATCTCCACCGGCACTTAGAACGCGTATGAAATCATTGCTGTAAAAGGAACAACCCAAGCAATGCCTTTCAGAGCGAAAGAATTGGGTTCTGCAAATGAGTACAGACACATGGCTTAGCGAATATCGAATGAAGCCAAGTTGAAGTTCCATTTGATACAGCATAGAGGATGTGAAAAGTGAACATCAGCGAGGTTCAATAAGAACGCTGTTAATTGATACGATTTCCCCCGAGATTTCTTGAGATTACCCTTGATTGATTAACAATGGCAAGAAAGATCATTGAAGACCACACATTGCACAGTTGCTGTAGGTTAAACACCACGGATAAAACACATCTCGCTGTAGAAATACGGTAGGATTCCCATGACTAATGGCAGTAGCTTATGAAAAAAGAGGGTCGCCACAGACCTCAACGATCTTTGACTATTAGTAATTAACCACAGGAATGTATGGTGGGTTTGGCGCCACGATTTCCTCATAACAAATTCCGAAAACTGCCCTCTCCTCCTTGCACGATACCTCGCCTTTTCGCCACAGACCACTTGGTTCGAAGATATTTTGTGAAATTGAAATTCTGGCCTAAAACGCTGCAACAGCATCTGTGAATGAAGGTGGTTCATAATATATGGTATGGCATGGTAGGATGAACAGCTTGTATTAGCAATATGAAATTTCAATCCATAAAAAAAAGACAGTAGGCTTCGAAGCGCTCAGCAGAAGACCACAAAGAGCCCGAAATAAGAGGAAGGGGATGGGGTCAAGAAGGATACCAATGAGGTTCTAGCAACGGAGAATATGCTTTGGTTAGAATGTAATGGGGGGGGGGGGTGCGTAAGAAAAACAGCGTATTCTTGACAGCTTTGGAATAACCTAAGGAGAAGATGATCAAACGCCAATGAATAAGAAGTGTGAATATAAAAATCAGCGAGCGTCGATCAAGAGCAGCCTACGGAACTCGGAACACGGTGCACTTTGGGGTACGGTGCCGTTTTCCATATACACTCCTCAGTATTAGTAAAGCAGGAATCTATTGTAGCAAAAACGCTTCGAGAGTTTAAAATGCGCAGGTTAAGAAAGAAGATCAAGACGAATTCCTAGAAAAATACAGAACAACTCATTATACTAGTCAGGCGCCATGGTAAAATCAATAAAAAGTTTAGCATCTCCCAAGAATAACGCCTCAAATTCACGAAGCTCCAACATGAAAACTCTTGTATTTTCAGGAGCATAATGGATACATACACCACCAGCAGCAGCAGGGAGGAGATGCCTTGTTGGGAAGTGACGCCGATTTTCACGCACGCAGACCTGGGTCAAAGCTGGATCGAAAATCGCCCTGGCTAAGTAAGTTTTCAGTATATCCGGTGGCATATGATTGATATCTGACCTGTTTAGGAGAAGAACACTATTTTCTACACGAATTTCGACATTCTATTATTGTGTCCCTAAGCAATTCTAAAGGCGAAATCCATCCAAATGCCACGAGCATTCAAAAGGAAGTAGAGTGCGCGGCGCATCCCCAGACGAACCAATCAATGCCAAATGTTTTACCCTTTACAAGCACAGCAACTGACAGCGAATCTCAGCTCCAACTTACTGTCTGGGAGGGGTGAAAATCGGTCGAGGATTCGTCGACGACTCGTCGAGGATTTTTGCCTGTTCAGTCACGCTCTCCCGCGACATTCACTCTCGCCACGCGCGAGCCGTCTGTGCTCTCCGCGCGTACATTCACTCTCGACACTATTCTCACACAGTACAGAGCCATGGCTGAGAAGCCATTCCTCGACCGTTATTCATTCTGTATCTGGGAGATAAATTTAGAATGAAATCAAGTTTGCAGAACGATGAAGCGAAAATTCCACATATTTGAGTTGATCAACAAGTTTATTCTAGAAGTCAACCGAAGTATCGTAGTCATAAGAGAAGGAACTGCTTCTTTTGAATAAAATTTAATTTTCCATGGAACCTATAGAAACCTTCAATACGCTGATCTCGAGTCGCAGAGCTGTCAGCAGCCGAGCCGATGTTGATGAGTATTGAAGTACAAAGGCACATAAGAAACGACTTCAGTCGTTGTTCCAACAGCTTACTTGTACAACATTCCAGCATCACTTTTTTACGGCATTCAGCCGTGCATGTGTCTGCCGGCCCGTCAAGCAGTAACCCTTCCAGCGCACACACAATTCCTCATCGAATAAGATGTGCGGTCCAATGGATGTGCATCTGAGCAGATTATTTTTCTGATCAAGATAAAAAGGCGATATGATTGAAAAGTGACTTTGCACTACATGCATCAAAATGCATGAGAAGAGATAAATGAAGCCGAAGTGGCCTGCTGGCCTCGACAATAGACTCGGGCAAAAGTTAATGGCGCGTTTTTTTTTCCTTTGCAGTAAACAGCAGACTTGCTGATTGACTCGGCTCCCCTCCTTTCGAACATCGACTTCCGAGCGTACGTGTACGCATGTATGCGTGTGTGAGTGTGAGTGCCGTTGGTTGCTGCTGCTGCTGCTGCTGCTGCTTAGAAGTGTAGGCGAACAGCGAGCAATAACAGCTCTCTGCGCCCAACTTCTACGGACCCATCACTCATGCATTCGTGCCACCACAACTGATTCGTTTACCAGTTCGTGCACGTGAAACGCTCACCTATCACCGGATGCCAATTTGGGTGATCCCAAAGACCTTACGACACACCTACGAAAATCCCCGACAGCCCTGTCAGCGGTTAGCAATCAACTGAATCGTTCAGCTCTAAAAAGTAAGTTCAACGAGGCAAACGCGTTCACTTAGATCGGTTTTCAAGTCATTGCGTAAGAAGTGGGAAAAGGATTGTTTTTCTAGGGGTAACACTTGGCGTACACTTGACCAGGTTTTATGAACCTCTGCAATTGCTTCGCAAATCGCTGCTTTGTGGACAGGTAGCATCAGGGTGTCCACGGCTTTGCAGGGTTCCGCGAATATTTCTCAATTATCGCGGTTTCGGAGGACTATACCCAAAAAAGCGAAAGACATGGGAGCGTTCATGGCACATGAAATCGCGCGAGTTAAAAGAGAATCTTCATGCAACGGAAAAGGACGTGAATCCAGCCCAACAAGTTGTGAGGAACCTACACATGAATCCAAAAGCGGCGATTTCTTGCAGAGTTTGTTCAGAAAGAATTACCCCGACCGAAAAGAATTACTCAAAGGAAAGTGCACAAAGGTCAGCAAACCGACGCTGGTTCAACAAGTTCGACGCCTGGCGGCAGCGATCTGTCAAAGAATTCGCGTCACAGCGTTGTTGATGTGAGCCCACACACAGCAACGGAACTCCCGAACTTACGTCATAAAAATAACTGCGGTACTCGAGCTCATTTCCGGGTATTCAATTACGTACTTGTTCCAATACTTACGTAGTTTTCCGCACAAGGTTTCAGTTTCCGATATCTACACAAAATCAATAAGTCAGTAACCATTTCCCAATACTTATCTTGATTTATCCTGAGCTGATGGAATTTTACCATCACCGCCCAAAAACACCTGACAGGCCAAAATTTAAGATTTCGGTTTATGAGTAATTGAACTGCATCATGGGTTAGGATCAGAAGTTCAGAGAGATCTTGAGATATTGAAATGTAGGTTAGTCCATTACATGTATACATAAAAAGGATAAAACATTCGGCGTTGTTCAACACCTTTTTAAAATACGCCACGCACTCGCCTTCCATTTAGAATCGTGGAGGCATTCGGATGCTACTTGACTTACATACATATACACTGGACTTCCAGAAGTCATCCGGATTACAACTCCGATTTTTATCCTTTTAGACAAGTCTAGTATTAACTCACCAAGGAAGAAGAGATGAGAGGCTTAGTTACCCTGGACATCGTAATTTGCAGGGTTTGGTACTCGGACCGTGTTTGCGGTAAACGATCACCCACCACTTTTACTTTATCATTTATTTATTTACATGTTTATTAAACATTGGGCGGAAGTGGTGTAGTGGCAAGTGGCACGCTTACCACGCGAGCGGTCCGGGGATCAAATCCTGGGTCGTGAGTCGCCCGGGCCAACCAAGCCTTCCATCCCTCCGGGGTCGGTTAATTGGTACCAGACTTGGGAGGATAAAAACACTGACTTGTACATCGGCTGGCCCCCGCAAGTCATTGTATAGGCCACATCGCATTCAAACGCCACTACGAATGTACAAATGGAAGTAGAATGCGTGCCGCATCCCAAAAAGGGATTGATCAACGGCAAATGCTTTATCCTTTTTTTACATTTAACATTGACCATCAGAAG